>BOLG01001519.1:0-213491 GCA_016861445.1 Oryzias woworae
AAGAAAAAAGAAAAGTTTGCTTTTCAGTTCATAGTTCTTAGCACAAATGAGGTTTTCAGCCTAAAAGTCCCAAAAGAGCTAAATGTTATCTTAGTCGTCATTCTTACTGTTTGGATGTCAAAACTTGATTTTTCATGAGATACACTGAATGTACATGAAAATGAAAAAGTTTGCTTTTCTTCAGATTTCTTAGCAAAAATCAGTTTTCAGCCTAAAATGTCCGAAAAAGCTAAATGACATTTTATTTTTCATTCTTCTTGTTTGGATGTCAAACTTGATTTATCATGACTGGAATGTTCATTAAAAGTTAAAACGTTTGCTTTTCAGTCAATGTTGTAAGCAGAAATTAAGGTTCTTATTCTAAAAAGTTCAAAAAAGCTAAATGACATTTTAATTTACATTCTTACTGTTTGGATGTTAAAACTTGATTTTTTATGAGATCACTGATGTTCATGAAAAAGAAAAAGTTTTGCTTTTCAGTCAAGTTCTTAGCAAAAGAGGGGTTTCAGCCTAAAAAGTCCGAAAAAGCTAAATGACATTTTTTTTTATTTTCATTCTTACTGTTTGGATGTTAAAACTTGTTTTTTCATGAGATACACTGAATGTTCATGAAAAGTGAAAAAGTTTGCTTTTCAGTCAGTTTCTTAGCAAAAATCAGGTTTTCAGCCTAAAAAGTCCCAAAAAGCTAATTGTTATCATTTTAGTTTTCATTCTTACTGTTTGGATGTCAAACTTGATTTTTCATGAGATACACTGAAATGTACATGAAAGTGAAAAAGTTTGCTTTTCTTCAGATTTCTTAGCAAAAATCAGGTTTTCAGCCTAAATGTCCGAAAAAGCTAAATGACATTTTATTTTTCATTCTTATTGTTTGGATGTCAAAACTTGATTTATCATGACTGGAATGTTCATTAAAAGTTAAAACGTTTGCTTTTCAGTCATGTTGTAGCAGAAATTAGGTTCTTATTCTAAAAAGTTCAAAAAAGCTAAATGACATTTTAATTTACATTCTTACTGTTTGGATGTTAAAACTTGATTTTTTATGAGATACACTGAATGTTAATGAAAAGAAAAAGTTTGCTTTTCAGTCAAGTTCTTAGCACAAATCAGGTTTTCAGCTATAAAAAGTCCCAAAAGAGCTAAATGTTATCTTAGTCGTCATTCTTACTGTTTGGATGTCAAAACGTGATTTTTCATGAGATACACTGAATGTACATGAAAATGAAAAAGTTTGCTTTTCTTCAGATTTCTTAGCAAAAATCAGGTTTTCAGCCTAAAATGTCCGAAAAGCTAAATGACATTTTATTTTTCATTCTTATTGTTTGGATGTCAAAACTTGATTTATCATGACTGAATGTTCATTAAAAGTTAAAAACGTTTGCTTTTCAGTCAATGTTGTAAGCAGAAATTAAGGTTCTTATTCTAAAAAGTTCAAAAAAGCTAAATGACATTTTAATTTACATTCTTACTGTTTGGATGTTAAAACTTGATTTTTCATGAGATACACTGAATGTTCATGAAAAGTGAAAAAGTTTGCTTTTCAGTCAGATTTCTTAGCAAAAATCAGGTTTTTCAGCCTAAAAAGTCCGAAAAAGCTAAATGACATTTTATTTTTCATTCTTACTGTTTGGATGTCAAAACTTGATTTTCATGACACTGAAATTTCATGAAAAGTGAAAAAGTTTGCTTTTCAGTCAGATTTCTTAGCAAAAATCAGGTTTTCAGCCTAAAAAGTCCAAAAAAGCTAAATGACATTTTAATTTACATTCTTACTGTTTGGATGTCAAAACTTGATTTATCATGACTGAAATGTTCATAAAAGTTAAAACGTTTGCTTTTCAGTCAATGTTAAGCAGAAATCAGGTTTTAGCCTAAAATTCAAAAAGCTAAATGACATTTTAATTTACATTCTTACTGTTTGGATGTCAAAACTTGATTTTTCATGAGATACACTGAATGTTAATGAAAAGAAAAGTTTGCTTTTCAGTCAAAGTTCTTAGCACAAATCAGGTTTTCAGCCTAAAAAGTCAAAAAAAGCTAAATGTTTCATTTTATTTTTCATTCTTACTGGATGTCAAAACTTGATTTTTTATGAGATACACTGAAATGTCATGAAAAGTGAAAAAGTTTGCTTTTCTTCAGTTTTCTTAGCAAATCAGGTTTTCAGCCTAAAAAGTCCAAAAAAGCTAAATGACATTTTAATTTTTCATTCTTACTGTTTGGATGTCAAACTTGATTTTATATGAGATGAAATGTTCATGAAAAGTTAAAAGTTTGCTTTTCGTCAAAGTTCTTAGCAAAATCAGGTTTTCAGCCTAAAAAGTCCCAAAAAAGCTAAATGACATTTTAATTTCATTCTTACTGTTTGGATGTCAAAACTTGATTTTTCATGAGATACACTGAAATGTACATGAAAAGTGAAAAAGTTTGCTTTTCTTCAGATTTCTTAGCAAAAATCAGGTTTTCAGCCTAAAATGTCCGAAAAGCTAAATGACATTTTATTTTTTCATTCTTATTGTTTGGATGTCAAAACTTGATTTATCATGACTGGAATGTTCATTAAAAGTTAAAACGTTTGCTTTTCAGTCAATGTTGTAAGCAGAAATTAAGGTTCTTATTCTAAAAGTTCAAAAAAAGCTAAATGACATTTTATTTACATTCTTACTGTTTGGATGTTAAAACTTGATTTTTATGAGATACACTGAATGTTAATGAAAAAAGAAAAAGTTTGCTTTTCAGTCAAAGTTCTTAGCACAAATCAGGTTTTCAGCCTATAAAAAGTCCCAAAAGAGCTAAATGTTATCTTAGTCGTCATTCTTACTGTTTGGATGTCAAAACGTGATTTTTCATGAGATACACTGAAATGTACATGAAAAGTGAAAAAGTTTGCTTTTCTTCAGATTTCTTAGCAAAAATCAGGTTTTCAGCCTAAAATGTCCGAAAAAGCTAAATGACATTTTATTTTTCATTCTTATTGTTTGGATGTCAAAACTTGATTTATCATGACTGGAATGTTCATTAAAAGTTAAAACGTTTGCTTTTCAGTCAATGTTGTAAGCAGAAATTAAGGTTCTTATTCTAAAAAGTTCAAAAAAAGCTAAATGACATTTTATTTACATTCTTACTGTTTGGATGTTAAAACTTGATTTTTTATGAGATACACTGAATGTTAATGAAAAAAGAAAAAGTTTGCTTTTCAGTCAATTCTTAGCAAAAATCAGGTTTTCAGCCTATAAAAAGTCCAAAAGAGCTAAATGTTATTTTATTCGTCATTCTTACTCTTTGGATGTCAAAACGTGATTTTTCATGAGATACACTGAAATGTACATGAAAAGTGAAAAAGTTTGCTTTTCTTCAGATTTCTTAGCAAAATCAGGTTTTCAGCCTAAAATGTCCGAAAAAGCTAAATGACATTTTATTTTTCATTCTTACTGTTTGGATGTCAAAACTTGATTTTTTATGAGATACACTGAAATGTACATGAAAAGTGAAAAAGTTTGCTTTTCTTCAGATTTCTTAGCAAAATCAGGTTTTTCAGCCTAAAATCCGAAAAAGCTAAATGACATTTTTTTTTCATTCTTATTGTTTGGATGTCAAAACTTGATTTATCATGACTGGAATGTTCATTAAATTAAAAACGTTTGCTTTTCAGTCAATGTTGTAAGCAGAAATTAAGGTTCTTATTCTAAAAAGTTCAAAAAAGCTAAATGACATTTTAATTTTACATTCTTACTGTTTGGATGTAAAACTTGATTTTTTATGAGATACACTGAATGTTAATGAAAAAGAAAAAGTTTGCTTTTCAGTCAAGTTTCTTAGCACAAATCAGGTTTTCAGCCTAAAAAGTCCCAAAAGAGCTAAATGTTATTTTAGTCGTCATTCTTACTGTTTGGATGTCAAAACGTGATTTTTCATGAGATACACTGAAATGTACATGAAAAGTGAAAAGTTTGCTTTTCTTTCTTCAGATTTCTTAGCAAAATCAGGTTTTTCAGCCTAAAATGTCCGAAAAAGCTAAATGACATTTTATTTTTCATTCTTATTGTTTGGATGTCAAAACTTGATTTATCATGACTGAATGTTCATGAAATTAAAACGTTTGCTTTTCAGTCAATGTTGTAAGCAGAAATTAAGGTTCTTATTCTAAAAAGTTCAAAAAAAGCTAAATGACATTTTAATTTACATTCTTACTGTTTGGATGTCAAAACTTGATTTTTATGAGATACACTGAATGTACATGAAATGAAAAAGTTTGCTTTTCAGTCAGAGTTCTTAGCAAAAATCAGGTTTTCAGCCTAAAAAGTCCGAAAAGCTAAATGACATTTTATTTTTCATTCTTACTGTTTGGATGTCAAAACTTGATTTTTCATGACTGAATGTACATGAAAGTGAAAAAGTTTGCTTTTCAGTCAGATGTTTTAGCAAAATTAAGGTTTTTTCCTAAAAAGTCCAAAAAAAGCTAAATGACATTTTATTTTCATTCTTACTGTTTGGATGTCAAAACTTGATTTATCATGACTGGAATGTTCATTAAAAGTTAAAACGTTTGCTTTTCAGTCAATGTTGTAAGCAGAAATCAAGGTTTTTTCTAAAAAGTTCAAAAAAAGCTAAATGACATTTAATTTCATTCTTACTGTTTGGATGTTAAAACTTGATTTTTCATGAGATACACTGAATGTTCATGAAAAAGAAAAAGTTTGCTTTTCAGTCAAGTTCTTAGCACAAATCAGGTTTTTCAGCCTATAAAAGTCCCAAAAAGCTAAATGTTATCATTTTATTTTCATTCTTACTGGATGTCAAAACTTGATTTTTCATGAGATACACTGAATGTACATGAAAAGTGAAAAAGTTTGCTTTTCTTCAGATTTCTTAGCAAAAATCAGGTTTTCAGCCTAAAATGTCCGAAAAAGCTAAATGACATTTTATTTTTCATTCTTATTGTTTGGATGTCAAAACTTGATTTATCATGACTGGAAATGTTCATTAAAAGTTAAAACGTTTGCTTTTCAGTCAATTTTGTAAGCAGAAATTAAGGTTCTTATTCTAAAAAGTTCAAAAAAGCTAAATGACATTTTAATTTACATTCTTACTGTTTGGATGTCAAAACTTGATTTTTCATGAGATACACTGAAATGTACATGAAAAGTGAAAAGTTTGCTTTTCAGTCAGATTTCTTAGCAAAAATCAGGTTTTCAGCCTAAAAAGTCCGAAAAAAGCTAAATGACATTTTATTTTTCATTCTTACTGTTTGGATGTCAAAACTTGATTTTCATGACTGGAATGTTCATTAAAAGTTAAAAGTTTGCTTTTCAGTCAATGTTCTTAGCACAAATGAGGTTTTAGCCTAAAAGTTCCAAAAAAGCTAAATGACATTTTAATTTACATTCTTACTGTTTGGATGTCAAAACTTGATTTTTCATGAGATACACTGAAATGTACATGAAAAGTAAAAAAGTTTGCTTTTCTTTCAGATTCTTAGCAAAAATCAGGTTTTCAGCCTAAAATGTCCGAAAAAGCTAAATGACATTTTATTTTTCATTCTTACTGTTTGGATGTCAAACTTGATTTATCATGACTGGAATGTTCATTAAAAGTTAAAACGTTTGCTTTTCAGTCAATGTTTTAAGCAGAAATTAAGGTTCTTATTCTAAAAGTTCAAAAAGCTAAATGACATTTTATTTTCATTCTTACTGTTTGGATGTCAAAACTTGATTTTTTCATGAGATACACTGAAATGTACATGAAAAGTGAAAAAGTTTGCTTTTCAGTCAGATTTCTTAGCACAAAATCAGGTTTTCAGCCTAAAAAGTCCGAAAAAGCTAAATGACATTTTATTTTTCATTCTTACTGTTGGATGTCAAAACTTGATTTTTCATGACTGGAATGTTCATGAAAAGTTAAAAAGTTTGCTTTTCATTCAGAATGTTTAGCAAAAATTAGGTTTTATTCTAAAAATGTCCAAAAAAAGCTAAATGACATTTTATTTACATTCTTACTGTTTGGATGTCAAAACTTGATTTATCATGACTGGAATGTTCATTAAAAGTGAAAACGTTTGCTTTTCAGTCAATGTTCTAAGCAAAATAGGTTTTATTCTAAAAAGTTCAAAAAAAGCTAAATGACATTTTAATTTCCATTCTTACTGTTTGGATGTCAAAACTTGATTTTTCATGAGATACACTGAATGTTACATGAAAAAAAAAAAGTTTGCTTTTCAGTCAAAGTTCTTAGCACAAATCAGGTTTTCAGCCTAAAAAGTCCCAAAAAGCTAAATGTTGTCATTTTATTTTTCATTCTTACTGGATGTCAAAACTTGATTTTTTATGAGATACACTGAATGTACATGAAAAGTGAAAAAGTTTGCTTTTCTTCAGTTTTCTTAGCAAAAATCAGGTTTTCAGCCTAAAATCCCAAAAGCTAAATGACATTTTATTTTTCATTCTTATTGTTTGGATGTCAAAACTTGATTTTTCATGACTGAATGTTCATTAAAAGTGAAACGTTTGCTTTTCAGTCAAGTTGTAAGCAGAAATTAGGTTTTAGCCTAAAAAGTCCAAAAAAGCTAAATGACATTTAATTTACATTCTTACTGTTTGGATGTCAAAACTTGATTTTTCATGAGATACACTGAAATGTACATGAAAAGTGAAAAGTTTGCTTTTCAGATTCTTAGCAAAATCAGGTTTTCAGCCTAAAATGTCCGAAAAGCTAAATGACATTTTATTTTTCATTCTTATTGTTTGGATGTCAAAACTTGATTTATCATGACTGAATGTTCATTAAAAGTTAAAACGTTTGCTTTTCAGTCAATGTTGTAGCAAAATTAAGGTTCTTATTCTAAAAAGTTCAAAAAAGCTAAATGACATTTTAATTTACATTCTTACTGTTTGGATGTCAAAACTTGATTTTTCATGAGATACACTGAAATGTTCATGAAAAGTGAAAAAGTTTGCTTTTCTTCAGATTTGTTAGCAAAATCAGGTTTTTCAGCCTAAAATGTCCGAAAAGCTAAATGACATTTTATTTTTCATTCTTACTGTTTGGATGTCAAAACTTGATTTTTCATGACTGAATGTTCATTAAAAGTTAAAACGTTTGCTTTTCAGTCAATGTCTAAGCAGAAATTAGGTTTTAGCCTAAAAGTCCAAAAAAGCTAAATGACATTTTAATTTTCATTCTACTGTTTGGATGTCAAAACTTGATTTTTCAAGATACACTAAATGTACATGAAAAGTGAAAAAGTTTGCTTTTCTTCAGATTTCTTAGCAAAAATCAGGTTTTCAGCCTAAAAAGTCCGAAAAGCTAATGACATTTTATTTTTCATTCTTACTGTTTGGATGTCAAAACTTGATTTTATCATGACACTGAAATGTACATGAAAAGTGAAAAAGTTTGCTTTTCAGTCAATGTTCTTAGCAAAAATCAGGTTTTAGCCTAAAATTCAAAAAAGCTAAATGACATTTTATTTTTCATTCTTATTGTTTGGATGTCAAAACTTGATTTATCATGACTGGAATGTTCATTAAAAGTTAAAAACGTTTGCTTTTCAGTCAATGTTGTAAGCAGAAAATTAAGGGTTCTTATTCTAAAAAGTTCAAAAAAAACTTAAATGACATTTTAATTTACATTCTTACTGTTTGGATGTTAAACTTGATTTTTTATGAGATACACTTAATGTTAATGAAAAAGAAAAAGTTTGCTTTTCAGTCAAAGTTCTAGCACAAATCAGTTTTCACCTATAAAAGTCCCAAAAGAGCTAAATGTTATCTTAGTCGTCATTCTTACTCTTTGGATGTCAAAACGTGATTTTCATGAGATACACTGAATGTACATGAAAGTGAAAAAGTTTGCTTTTCTTCAGATTTCTTAGCAAAATCAGGTTTTCAGCCTAAAATGTCCGAAAAACTAAAATGACATTTTATTTTCATTCTTATTGTTTGATGTCAAAACTTGATTTATCATGACTGGAATGTTCATTAAAAGTTAAAACGTTTGGCTTTTCAGTCAATGTTGTAAGCAGAAATTAAGGTTCTTATTCTAAAAAGTTCAAAAAAGCTAAATGACATTTTAATTTACATTCTTACTGTTTGGATGTTAAAACTTGATTTTTTATGAGATACACTGAATGTTAATGAAAAAAGAAAAAGTTTGCTTTTCAGTCAAAGTTGTTAGCACAAATCAGTTTTTCAGCCTAAAAATCCCAAAGAGCTAAATGTTATTTTAGTCGTCATTCTTACTGTTTGGATGTCAAAACTTGATTTTCATGAGATACACTGAAATGTACATGAAAAGTGAAAAAGTTTGCTTTTCAGTCAGAGTTCTTAGCACAAATCAGGTTTTCAGCCTAAAAAGTCCCAAAGAGCTAAATGTTATTTTATCGTCATTCTTACTGTTTGGATGTCAAAACTTGATTTTTCATGAGATACACTGAAATGTACATGAAAAGTGAAAAGTTTGCTTTTCTTCAGATTTCTTAGCAAAAATCAGGTTTTCAGCCTAAAATGTCCGAAAAAGCTAAATGACATTTTATTTTTCATTCTTATTGTTTGGATGTCAAAACTTGATTTATCAGACTGGAATGTTCATTAAAAGTTAAAACGTTTGCTTTTCAGTCAATGTTGTAAGCAGAAATTAAGGTTCTTATTCTAAAAGTTCAAAAAAGCTAAATGACATTTTATTTACATTCTTACTGTTTGGATGTTAAAACTTGATTTTTATGAGATACACTGAATGTTAATGAAAAAAGAAAGTTTGCTTTTCAGTCAAGTTCTTAGCACAAATCAGGTTTTCAGCCTATAAAAGTCCCAAAAAGCTAATTGTTCATTTTATTTTTCATTCTTACTGGATGTCAAAACGTGATTTTTCATGAGATACACTGAAATGTACATGAAAAGTGAAAAAGTTTGCTTTTCTTTCTTCAGATTTCTTAGCAAAAATCAGGTTTTCAGCCTAAAATGTCCGAAAAAGCTAAATGACATTTTATTTTTCATTCTTACTTGTTTGGATGTCAAAACTTGATTTATCATGACTGAATGTTCATTAAAGTTAAAACGTTTGCTTTTCAGTCAAAGTTGTAAGCAGAAATTAAGGTTTCTTATTCTAAAAAGTTCAAAAAAGCTAAATGACATTTTAATTTACATTCTTACTGTTTGGATGTTAAAACTTGATTTTTTATGAGATACACTGAATGTTAATGAAAAAGAAAAGTTTGCTTTTCAGTCAAAGTTCTTAGCACAAATCAGGTTTTCAGCCTATAAAAGTCCCAAAAAAGCTAAATGTTATTTTAGTCGTCATTCTTACTCTTTGGATGTCAAAACTTGATTTTTCATGAGATACACTGAAATGTACATGAAAAGTGAAAAAGTTTGCTTTTCTCAGTTTCTTAGCAAAATCAGGTTTTCAGCCTAAAATGTCCGAAAAAGCTAAATGACATTTTATTTTTCATTCTTATTGTTTGGATGTCAAAACTTGATTTTATCATGACTGAATGTTCATTAAAAGTTAAACGTTTGCTTTCAGTCAATGTTGTAAGCAGAAATTAAGGTTCTTATTCTAAAAAGTTCAAAAAAAAGCTAAATGACATTTTAATTTACATTCTTACTGTTTGGATGTTAAAACTTGATTTTTTATGAGATACACTGAATGTTAAATGAAAAAAAGAAAAGTTTGCTTTTCAGTCAAAGTTCTTAGCACAAATCAAGGTTTTCAGCCTATAAATAGTCCCAAAAGAGCTAAATGTTATCTTAGTCGTCATTCTTACTCTTGGGATGTCAAAACGTGATTTTTCATGAGATACACTGAAATGTACATGAAAAGTGAAAAAGTTTGCTTTTCTTCAGATTTCTTAGCAAAAATCAGGTTTTCAGCCTAAAATGTCCGAAAAAGCTAAATGACATTTTATTTTTCATTCTTATTGTTTGGATGTCAAAACTTGATTTATCATGACTGGGAAATGTCTTCATTAAAAGTTAAAACGTTTGCTTTTCAGTCAATGTTGTAAGCAGAAATTAAGGTTCTTATTCAAAAAGTTCAAAAAAAGCTAAATGACATTTTATTTTTCATTCATTCTTACTGTTTGGATGTCAAAACTTGATTTTTCATGAGATACACTGAAATGTACATGAAAAGTGAAAAAGTTTGCTTTTCTCAGATTTCTTAGCAAAAATCAGGTTTTCAGCCTAAAAAGTCCCAAAAAGCTAAATGACATTTTATTTTTCATTCTTACTGTTTGGATGTCAAAACTTGATTTTTCATGACTGGAATGTACATGAAAAGTGAAAAAGTTTGCTTTTCAGTCAATGTTTTAGCAAAATTAAGGTTTTCAGCCTAAAAAGTTCAAAAAAGCTAAATGACATTTTTATTTTTCATTCTTACTGTTTGGATGTCAAAACTTGATTTATCATGACTGGAATGTTCATTAAAAGTTAAACGTTTGCTTTTCAGTCAATGTTGTAAGCAGAAATTAAGGTTCTTATTCTAAATTCAAAAAAAGCTAAATGACATTTAATTTACATTCTTACTGTTTGGATGTTAAAACTTGATTTTTTATGAGATACACTGAATGTTAATGAAAAAAAGAAAGAGTTTGCTTTTCAGTCAAAGTTCTTAGCACAAATCAGTTTTTCAGCCTATAAAAAGTCCCAAAAGAGCTAAATGTTATCTTAGTCGTCATTCTTACTCTTTGGATGTCAAAACGTGATTTTTCATGAGATACACTGAAAATGTACATGAAAAGTGAAAAAGTTTGCTTTTCTTCAGATTTCTTAGCAAAAATCAGGTTTTCAGCCTAAAATGTCCGAAAAAGCTAAATGACATTTTATTTTTCATTCTTATTGTTTGGATGTCAAAACTTGATTTATCATGACTGGAATGTTCATTAAAAGTTAAAACGTTTGCTTTTCAGTCAATGTTGAAGCAGAAATTAAGGTTCTTATTCTAAAAAGTTCAAAAAAAAGCTAAATGACATTTTAATTTACATTCTTACTGTTTGGATGTTAAAACTTGATTTTTTATGAGATACACTGAATGTTATAGAAAAAGTCCAGAAAAAGCTAATGTTAGTCATTTAGTCGTTCATTCTTACTGTTGGATGTCAAACGTGATTTTTCATGAGATAACAACTGAAATGTTAATGAAAAAAGTAAAAAGTTTGCTTTCAGTCAGAGTTCTTAGCACAAATGAGGTTTTCAGCCTAAAAAGTCCCAAAGAGCTAAATGTTATCTTAGTCGTCATTCTTACTGTTTGGATGTCAAACTTGATTTTTCATGAGATACACTGAAATGTACATGAAAAGTGAAAAAGTTGCTTTTCTTCAGATTTCTGAGCAAAAATCAGGTTTTTCAGCCTAAAATGTCCGAAAAAGCTAATGACATTTTAATTTTCATTCTTATTGTTTGGATGTCAAAACTTGAATTTATCATGAATGGAATGTTCATTAAAAGTTAAAACGTTTGCTTTTCAGTCAATGTTGATAAGCAGAAATTAAGGTTCTTATTCTAAAAGTTCAAAAAAGCTAAATGACATTTTAATTTACATTTCTTACTGTTTGGATGTTAAAACTGATTTTTTATGAGATACACTGAATGTTAATGAAAAAGAAAAAGTTTGCTTTTCAGTCAAGTTCTTAGCACAAATCAGTTTTTCAGCCTATAAAAAGTCCCAAAAGAGCTAAATGTTATCTTAGTCGTCATTCTTACTCTTTGGATTGTCAAAACGTGATTTTCATGAGATACACTGAAATGTACATGAAAAGTGAAAAAGTTTGCTTTTCTTCAGAGTTCTTAGCAAAAATCAGGTTTCAGCCTAAAATGTCCGAAAAAGCTAAATGACATCTTTAGTTTTCATTCTTACTGTTTGGATGGTCAAAACTTGATTTATACATGACTGGAAATGTTCATTAAAAGTTAAAACGTTGCTTTCAGTCAATGTTGCTAAAGCAAGAAATTAAGGTTCTTATTCTAAAAAGTTCAAAAAAGCTAAATGACATTTTAATTTACATTCTTACTGTTTGGGATGTTAAAACTTGATTTTTTATGAGATACACTGATGTTAATGAAAAAAAGAAAAAGTTTGCTTTTCAGTCAAAGTTCTTAGCACAAATCAGGTTTTCAGCCTATAAAAAAGTCCAAAAGAGCTAAAATGTTAATCTTAGTCGTCATTCTTACTCTTTGGATGTCAAAACGTGATTTTTCATGAGATACACTGAAATGTACATGAAAAGTGAAAAAGTTTGCTTTTCTTCAGATTTCTTAGCAAAAATCAAGGTTTTCAGCCTAAAATGTCCGAAAAAGCTAAATGACATTTTATTTTTCATTCTTATTGTTTGGATGTCAAAACTTGATTTATCATGACTGGATGTTCATTAAAAGTTAAAAACGTTTGCTTTTCAGTCAATGTTGTAAGCAAGAAATTAAGGTTCTTATTCTAAAAAGTTCAAAAAAAGCTAATGACATTTTAATTTACATTCTTACTGTTTGGATGTTAAAACTTGATTTTTTATGAGATACACTGAAATGTTAATGAAAAAAGAAAAAGTTTGCTTTTCAGTCAAAGTTCTTAGCACAAATCAGGTTTTCAGCCTATAAAAAGTCCCAAAAGAGCTAAATGTTATCTTAGTCCGTCATTCTTACTCTTTGGATGTCAAAACGTGATTTTTCATGAGATACACTGAAATGTACATGAAAAGTGAAAAAGTTTGCTTTTCTTCAGATTTCTTAGCAAAAATCAGGTTTCAGCCTAAAATGTCCGAAAAAGCTAAATGACATTTTATTTTTCATTCTTACTTGTTTGGATGTCAAAACATTGATTTATCATGACTGGAATGTTCATTAAAAGTTAAAACGTTTGCTTTTCAGTCAATGTTGTAAGCAGAAATTAAGGTTCTTATTCTAAAAGTTCAAAAAAAGCTAAATGACATTTTAATTTACATTCTTACTGTTTGGATGTTAAAACTTGATTTTTTTATGAGATACACTGAATGTTAATGAAAAAAGAAAAAGTTTGCCTTTTCAGTCAAAGTTCTTAGCACAAATCAGTTTTTCAGCCTATAAAAAAGTCCCAAAAGAGCTAAATGTTATCTTAGTCGTCATTCTTACTCTTTGGATGTCAAAACGTGATTTTTCATGAGATACACTGAAATGTACATGAAAAGTGAAAAGTTTGCTTTTCAGTCAAGTTCTTAGCACAAATCAGGTTTTCAGCCTAAAAAGTCCCAAAAAGCTAAATGACATTTTATTTCATTCTTACTGTTTGGATGTCAAAACTTGATTTTTTATGAGATACACTGAATGTTCATGAAAAAGAAAAGTTTGCTTTTCAGTCAGAGTTTTAGCAAAAATCAGGTTTTCAGCCTAAAAAGTCCGAAAAGCTAAATGTTGTCATTTTATTTTTCATTCTTACTGTTTGGATGTCAAAACTTGATTTTTCATGAGATACACTGAAATGTACATGAAAAGTGAAAAGTTTGCTTTTCTTCAGATTTCTTAGCAAAAATCAGGTTTTCAGCCTAAAATGTCCGAAAAAGCTAAATAATGACATTTTATTTTTCATTCTTACTGTTTGGATGTCAAAACTTGATTTATCATGACTGGAATGTTCATTAAAAGTTAAAACGTTTGCTTTTCAGTCAATGTTGTTAGCAGAAATTAAGGTTCTTATTCTAAAAAGTTCAAAAAAAGCTAATGACATTTTAATTTACATTCTTACTGTTTGGATGTTAAAAACTTGATTTTTTTATGAGATACACTTAATGTAATGAAAAAAAAAAGAGTTTGCTTTTCAGTCAAAGTTCTTAGCACAATCAGGTTTCAGCCTATAAAAAGTCCCAAAAGAGCTACATGTTATCCTTAGTCGTCATTCTTACTCTTTGGATGTCAAAACGTGATTTTCATGAGATACACTGAAATGTAACATGAAAAGTGAAAAAAGTTTGCTTTTCTTCAGATTTCTTAGCAAAAATCAGGTTTCAGCCTAAAAATGTCCGAAAAAGCTAAATGACATTTTATTTTTCATTCTTATTGTTTGGATGTCAAAACTTGATTATCATGACTGGAATGTTCATTAAAAGTTAAAACGTTTGCTTTTCAGTCAAATGTTGTAAGCAGAAATTAAGGTTCTTATTCTAAAAAGTTCAAAAAAAAGCTAAATGTCATTTTAATTTACATTCTTACTGTTTGATGTTAAAACTTGATTTTTATGAGATACACTGAATGTAATGAAAAAAGTGAAAGAGTTTGCTTTTCAGTCAAAGTTCTTAGCACAAATCAGGTTTTCAGCCTTAAAAAGTCCCAAAAGAGCTAAATGTTATCTTAGTCGTCATTCTTACTCTTTGGATGTCAAAACGTGATTTTTCATTGAGATACACTGAAATGTACATGAAAAGTGAAAAAGTTTGCTTTTCTTCAGATTTCTTAGCAAAAATCAGGTTTTCAGCCTAAAATGTCCGAAAAAGCCTAAATGACATTTTATTTTTCATTCTTATTGTTTGGATGTCAAAACTTGATTTATCATGACTGGAATGTTCAATAAAGTTAAAACGTTTGCTTTTCAGTCAATGTTGTAAGCAGAAATTAAGGTTCTTATTCTAAAAAGTTCAAAAAAAGCTAAATGACATTTTAATTTACATTCTTACTGTTTGGATGTTAAAACTTGATTTTTTATGAGATACACTGAATGTTCATGAAAAAAGAAAAGTTTGCTTTTCAGTCAAAGTTCTTAGCACAAATCAGGTTTTCAGCCTATAAAAAGTCCCAAAAGAGCTAAATGTTATCTTAGTCCATTCTTACTGTTTGGATGTCAAAACTGATTTTTCATGAGATACACTGAAATGTACATGAAAAGTGAAAGTTTTGCTTTTCTTCAGATTTCTTAGCAAAATCAGGTTTCAGCCTAAAATGTCCGAAAAAGCTAAATGACATTTTATTTTTCATTCTTATTGTTTGGATGTCAAAACTTGATTTATCATGACTGAATGTTCATTAAAAGTTAAAACGTTTGCTTTTCAGTCAATGTTGTAAGCAGAAATTAAGGTTCTTATTCTAAAAGTTCAAAAAAGCTAAATGACATTTTAATTTACATTCTTACTGTTTGGATGTTAAAACTTGATTTTTTATGAGATACACTGAATGTTAATGAAAAAGAAAAAGTTTGCTTTTCAGTCAAAGTTCTTAGCACAAATCAGGTTTTCAGCCTATAAAAGTCCCAAAAGAGCTAAATGTTATCTTAGTCGTCATTCTTACTCTTTGGATGTCAAAACGTGATTTTTCATGAGATACACTGAAATGTACATGAAAAGTGAAAAAGTTTGCTTTTCTTCAGATTTCTTAGCAAAAAATCAGGTTTTCAGCCTAAAATGTCCGAAAAAAGCTAAATGACATTTTATTTTTCATTCTTATTGTTTGGATGTCAAAACTTGATTTATCATGACTGGAATGTTCATTAAAAGTTAAAACGTTTGCTTTTCAGTCAATGTTGTAAGCAGAAATTAAGGTTCTTATTCTAAAAGTTCAAAAAAAGCTAAATGACATTTTAATTTACATTCTTACTGTTTGGATGTTAAAACTTGATTTTTTATGAGATACACTGAATGTTAATGAAAAAAGAAAAAGTTTGCTTTTCAGTCAAAGTTCTTAGCACAAATCAGTTTTTCAGCCTATAAAAAGTCCCAAAAGAGCTAAATGTTATCTTAGTCGTCATTCTTACTCTTTGGATGTCAAAACGTGATTTTCATGAGATACACTGAAATGTACATGAAAAGTGAAAAAGTTTGCTTTTCTTCAGATTTCTTAGCAAAAATCAGGTTTTCAGCCTAAAATGTCCGAAAAAGCTAAATGACATTTTATTTTTCATTCTTATTGTTTGGATGTCAAAACTTGATTTATCATGACTGGAATGTTCATTAAAAGTTAAAACGTTTGCTTTTCAGTCAATGTTGTAAGCAGAAATTAAGGTTCTTATTCTAAAAAGTTCAAAAAAAGCTAAATGACATTTTAATTTACATTCTTACTGTTTGGATGTTAAAACTTGATTTTTTATGAGATACACTGAATGTTAATGAAAAAAGAAAAAGTTTGCTTTTCAGTCAAAGTTCTTAGCACAAATCAGTTTTTCAGCCTATAAAAAGTCCCAAAAGAGCTAAATGTTATCTTAGTCGTCATTCTTACTCTTTGGATGTCAAAAACTTGATTTTTAATGAGATACATGAAATGTACATGAAAAGTGAAAAAGTTTGCTTTTCTTCAGTTTTCTTAGCAAAAATCAGGTTTTAAGCCTAAATGTCCGAAAAAGCTAATGACATTTTATTTTTCATTCTTATTGTTTGGATGTCAAAACTTGATTTATCATGACTGGAATGTTCATTAAAAGTTAAAACGTTTGCTTTTCAGTCAATGTTGTAAGCAAAAATTAAGGTTCTTATTCTAAAAGTTCAAAAAAAGCTAATGACATTTTAATTTACATTCTTACTGTTTGGATGTTAAAACTTGATTTATCATGACTGGAATGTCATTAAAAGTTAAAACGTTTGCTTTTCAGTCAATGTTGTAAGCAGAAAATTAAGGTTCTTATTCTAAAAGTTCAAAAAAAGCTTGATGACATTTTAATTTACATTCTTACTGTTTGGATGTTAAAACTTGATTTTTTAGGAGATACACTGAATGTTAATGAAAAATAGAAAAGTTTGCTTTTCAGTCAAAGTTCTTAGCACAATCAGGTTTTCAGCCTATAAAAAGTCCCAAAAGAGCTAAATGTTATCTTAGTCGTCATTCTTACTCTTTGGATGTCAAAACGTGATTTTTCATGAGATACACTGAAATGTACATGAAAAGTGAAAAGTTTGCTTTTCTTCAGATTTCTTAGCAAAAATCAGGTTTTCAGCCTAAAATGTCCGAAAAAGCTAAATGACATTTTATTTTTCATTCTTACTGTTTGGATGTCAAAACTTGATTTATCATGACTGGAATGTTCATTAAAAGTTAAAACGTTTGCTTTTCAGTCAATGTTGTAAGCAGAAATTAAGGTTCTTATTCTAAAAAGTTCAAAAAAAGCTAAATGACATTTTAATTTACATTCTTACTGTTTGGATGTTAAACTTGATTTTTTATGAGATACACTGAATGTTAATGAAAAAAGAAAAGTTTGCTTTTCAGTCAAAGTTCTTAGCACAAATCAGTTTTCAGCCTATAAAAAGTCCCAAAAGAGCTAAATGTTATCTTAGTCGTCATTCTTACTCTTTGGATGTCAAAACGTGATTTTTCATGAGATACACTGAAATGTACATGAAAAGTGAAAAAGTTTGCTTTTCTTCAGATTTCTTAGCAAAAATCAGGTTTTCAGCCTAAAATGTCCGAAAAAGCTAAATGACATTTTATTTTTCATTCTTACTGTTTGGATGTCAAAACTTGATTTATCATGACTGGAATGTTCATTAAAAGTTAAAACGTTTGCTTTTCAGTCAATGTTGTAAGCAGAAATTAAGGTTCTTATTCTAAAAAGTTCAAAAAAAGCTAAATGACATTTTAATTTACATTCTTACTGTTTGGATGTTAAAACTTGATTTTTTATGAGATACACTGAATGTTAATGAAAAAAGAAAAAGTTTGCTTTTCAGTCAAAGTTCTTAGCACAAATCAGTTTTTCAGCCTATAAAAAGTCCCAAAAGAGCTAAATGTTATCTTAGTCGTCATTCTTACTCTTTGGATGTCAAAACGTGATTTTTCATGAGATACACTGGAAATGTACATGAAAAGTGAAAAAGTTTGCTTTTCAGTCAGAGTTCTTAGCACAAATGAGGTTTTCAGCCTAAAAAGTCCCAAAAGAGCTAAATGTTATCTTGGTCGTCATTCTTACTGTTTGGATGTCAAAACTTGATTTTTCATGAGATACACTGAAATGTACAAGAAAAGTGAAAAACGTTTGCTTTTCTTCAGATTTCTTAGCAAAAATCAAGTTTTAAGCCTAAAATGTCCGAAAAAGCTAAATGACATTTTATTTTTCATTCTTACTGTTTGGATGTTAAAACTTGATTTTTTATGAGATACACTGAATGTTCATGAAAAAAGAAAAAGTTTGCTTTTCAGTCAAAGTTGTTAGCAAAATCAGGTTTTCAGCCTATACAAAGTGCGAAAAAGCTGATTGTTGTCATTTTATTTTTCATTCTTACTGTTTGGATGTCAAAACATGATTTTTCATGAGATACACTGAAATGTACATGAAAAGTGAAAAAGTTTGCTTTTCTTCAGATTTCTTAGCAAAAATCAGGTTTTCAGCCTAAAATGTCCGAAAAAGCTAAATGACATTTTATTTTTCATTCTTATTGTTTGGATGTCAAAACTTGATTTATCATGACTGGAATGTTCATTAAAAGTTAAAACGTTTGCTTTTCAGTCAATGTTGTAAGCAGAAATTAAGGTTCTTATTCTAAAAAGTTCAAAAAAAGCTAAATGACATTTTAATTTACATTCTTACTGTTTGGATGTTAAAACTTGATTTTTTATGAGATACACTTAATGTTAATGAAAAAAGCAAGAGTTTGCTTTTCAGTCAAAGTTCTTAGCACAAATCAGGTTTTTCAGCCTATAAAAAGTCCCAAAAGAGCTAAATGTTATCTTAGTCGTCATTCTTACTCTTTGGATGTCAAAACATGATTTTTCATGAGATACACTGAAATGTACATGAAAAGTGAAAAAGTTTGCTTTTCTTCAGATTTCTTAGCAAAAATCAGGTTTTAAGCCTAAAATGTCCGAAAAAGCTAAATGACATTTTATTTTTCATTCTTACTGTTTGGATGTCAAAACATGATTTATCATGACTGGAATGTTCATTAAAAGTTAAAACGTTTGCTTTTCAGTCAATGTTGTAAGCAGAAATTAAGGTTCTTATTCTAAAAAGTTCAAAAAAAGCTAAATGACATTTTAATTTACATTCTTACTGTTTGGATGTTAAAACTTGATTTTTTATGAGATACACTGAATGTTAATGAAAAAGAAAAGTTTGCTTTTCAGTCAAAGTTCTTAGCACAAATCAGTTTTTCAGCCTATAAAAAGTCCCAAAAGAGCTAAATGTTATCTTAGTCGTCATTCTTACTCTTTGGATGTCAAAACGTGATTTTTCATGAGATACACTGAAATGTACATGAAAAGTGAAAAAGTTTGCTTTTCAGTCAGAGTTCTTAGCACAAATCAGGTTTTCAGCCTAAAAAGTCCCAAAAGAGCTAAATGTACATTTTATTTTTCATTCTTACTGTTTGGATGTTAAAACTTGATTTTTCATGAGATACACTGAATGTTCATGAAAAAGGAAAAAGTTTGCTTTTTCAGTCAGAGTTCTTAGCACAAATCAGGTTTTCAGCCTATACAAAGTCCCAAAAGAGCTAAATGTTATCTTTAGTCGTCATTCTTACTGTTTGGATGTCAAAACTTGATTTTTCATGAGATACACTGAAATGTACATGAAAAGTGAAAAAGTTTGCTTTTCTTCAGATTTCTTAGCAAAAATCAGGTTTTCAGCCTAAAATGTCCGAAAAAGCTAAATGACATTTTATTTTTCATTCTTATTGTTTGGATGTCAAAACTTGATTTATCATGACTGGAATGTTCATTAAAAGTTAAAACGTTTGCTTTTCAGTCAATGTTGTAAGCAGAAATTAAGGTTCTTATTCTAAAAAGTTCAAAAAAAGCTAAATGACATTTTAATTTACATTCTTACTGTTTGGATGTTAAAACTTGATTTTTTATGAGATACACTTAATGTTAATGAAAAAAGCAAGAGTTTGCTTTTCAGTCAAAGTTCTTAGCACAAATCAGGTTTTCAGCCTATAAAAAGTCCCAAAGAGCTAAATGTTATCTTAGTCGTCATTCTTACTCTTTGGATGTCAAAACGTGATTTTTCATGAGATACACTGAAATGTACATGAAAAGTGAAAAAGTTTGCTTTTCTTCAGATTTCTTAGCAAAAATCAGGTTTTCAGCCTAAAATGTCCGAAAAAGCTAAATGACATTTTATTTTTCATTCTTATTGTTTGGATGTCAAAACTTGATTTATCATGACTGGAATGTTCATTAAAAGTTAAAACGTTTGCTTTTCAGTCAATGTTGTAAGCAGAAATTAAGGTTCTTATTCTAAAAAGTTTCAAAAAAAGCTAAATGACATTTTAATTTACATTCTTACTGTTTGGATGTTAAAACTTGATTTTTTATGAGATACACTGAATGTTAATGAAAAAAGAAAAGAGTTTGCTTTTCAGTCAAAGTTCTTAGCACAAATCAGTTTTTCAGCCTATAAAAAGTCCCAAAAGAGCTAAATGTTATCTTAGTCGTCATTCTTACTCTTTGGATGTCAAAACATGATTTTTCATGAGGTACACTGAAATGTACATGAAAAGTGAAAAAGTTTGCTTTTCTTCAGATTTCTTAGCAAAAATCAGGTTTTCAGCCTAAAATGTCCGAAAAAGCTAAATGACATTTTATTTTTCATTCTTATTGTTTGGATGTCAAAACTTGATTTATCATGACTGGAATGTTCATTAAAAGTTAAAACGTTTGCTTTTCAGTCAATGTTGTAAGCAGAAATTAAGGTTCTTATTCTAAAAAGTTCAAAAAAAGCTAAATGACATTTTAATTTACATTCTTACTGTTTGGATGTTAAAACTTGATTTTTTATGAGATACACTGAATGTTAATGAAAAAAGAAAAAGTTTGCTTTTCAGTCAAAGTTCTTAGCACAAATCAGGTTTTTCAGCCTATAAAAAGTCCCAAAAGAGCTAAATGTTATCTTAGTCGTCATTCTTACTCTTTGGATGTCAAAACGTGATTTT
Organism: Oryzias woworae; assembly: GCA_016861445.1. Lineage (NCBI taxonomy): Eukaryota > Metazoa > Chordata > Actinopteri > Beloniformes > Adrianichthyidae > Oryzias > Oryzias woworae. The sequence continues at coordinate 20,810 of BOLG01001519.1, forward strand.
TCATGAGATACACTGAAATGTACATGAAAAGTGAAAAAGTTTGCTTTTCTTCAGATTTCTTAGCAAAAATCAGGTTTTCAGCCTAAAATGTCCGAAAAAGCTAAATGACATTTTATTTTTCATTCTTATTGTTTGGATGTCAAAACTTGATTTATCATGACTGGAATGTTCATTAAAAGTTAAAACGTTTGCTTTTCAGTCAATGTTGTAAGCAGAAATTAAGGTTCTTATTCTAAAAAGTTCAAAAAAAGCTAAATGACATTTTAATTTACATTCTTACTGTTTGGATGTTAAAACTTGATTTTTTATGAGATACACTGAATGTTAATGAAAAAAGAAAAAGTTTGCTTTTCAGTCAAAGTTCTTAGCACAAATCAGTTTTTCAGCCTATAAAAAGTCCCAAAAGAGCTAATTTTGTTATCTTAGTCGTCATTCTTACTCTTTGGATGTCAAAACGTGATTTTTCATGAGATACACTGAAATGTACATGAAAAGTGAAAAAGTTTGCTTTTCTTCAGATTTCTTAGCAAAAATCAGGTTTTCAGCCTAAAATGTCCGAAAAAGCTAAATGACATTTTATTTTTCATTCTTATTGTTTGGATGTCAAAACTTGATTTATCATGACTGGAATGTTCATTAAAAGTTAAAACGTTTGCTTTTCAGTCAATGTTGTAAGCAGAAATTAAGGTTCTTATTCTAAAAAGTTCAAAAAAAGCTAAATGACATTTTAATTTACATTCTTACTGTTTGGATGTTAAAACTTGATTTTTTATGAGATACACTGAATGTTAATGAAAAAAGAAAAAGTTTGCTTTTCAGTCAAAGTTCTTAGCACAAATCAGTTTTTCAGCCTATAAAAAGTCCCAAAAGAGCTAATTGTTATCTTAGTCGTCATTCTTACTCTTTGGATGTCAAAACGTGATTTTTCATGAGATACACTGAAATGTACATGAAAAGTGAAAAAGTTTGCTTTTCTTCAGATTTCTTAGCAAAAATCAGGTTTTCAGCCTAAAATGTCCGAAAAAGCTAAATGACATTTTATTTTTCATTCTTATTGTTTGGATGTCAAAACTTGATTTATCATGACTGGAATGTTCATTAAAAGTTAAAACGTTTGCTTTTCAGTCAATGTTGTAAGCAGAAATTAAGGTTCTTATTCTAAAAAGTTCAAAAAAAGCTTGAATGACATTTTAATTTACATTCTTACTGTTTGGATGTTAAAACTTGATTTTTTATGAGATACACTGAATGTTAATGAAAAAAGAAAAGTTTGCTTTTCAGTCAAAGTTCTTAGCACAAATCAGTTTTTCAGCCTATAAAAAGTCCGAAAAAGCTGAATTGTTGTCATTTTATTTTTCATTCTTACTTGGATGTCAAAACTTGATTTTTAATGAGATACACTGAAATGTACATGAAAAGTGAAAAAGTTTGCTTTTCTTCAGATTTTCTTAGCAAAAATCAGGTTTTCAGCCTAAAATGTCCGAAAAAGCTAAATGACATTTTATTTTTCATTCTTATTGTTTGGATGTCAAAACTTGATTTATCATGACTGGAATGTTCATTAAAAGTTAAAACGTTTGCTTTTCAGTCAATGTTGTAAGCAGAAATTAAGGTTCTTATTCTAAAAAGTTCAAAAAAAGCTAAATGACATTTTAATTTACATTCTTACTGTTTGGATGTTAAAACTTGATTTTTTATGAGATACACTGAATGTTAATGAAAAAAGAAAAGTTTGCTTTTCAGTCAAAGTTCTTAGCACAAATCAGTTTTTCAGCCTATAAAAAGTCCCAAAAGAGCTAAATGTTATCTTAGTCGTCATTCTTACTCTTTGGATGTCAAAACGTGATTTTTCATGAGATACACTGAAATGTACATGAAAAGTGAAAAAGTTTGCTTTTCTTCAGATTTCTTAGCAAAAATCAGGTTTTCAGCCTAAAATGTCCGAAAAAGCTAAATGACATTTTATTTTTCATTCTTATTGTTTGGATGTCAAAACTTGATTTATCATGACTGGAATGTTCATTAAAAGTTAAAACGTTTGCTTTTCAGTCAATGTTGTAAGCAGAAATTAAGGTTCTTATTCTAAAAAGTTCAAAAAAAGCTAATGACATTTTAATTTACATTCTTACTGTTTGGATGTTAAAACTTGATTTTTTATGAGATACACTGAATGTTAATGAAAAAAGAAAAAGTTTGCTTTTCAGTCAAAGTTCTTAGCACAAATCAGGTTTTTCAGCCTATAAAAAGTCCCAAAAGAGCTAATTGTTATCTTTATTCTTCATTCTTACTCTTGGATGTCAAAACGTGATTTTTCATGAGATACACTGAAATGTACATGAAAAGTGAAAAAGTTTGCTTTTCTTCAGATTTCTTAGCAAAAATCAGGTTTTCAGCCTAAAATGTCCGAAAAAGCTAAATGACATTTTATTTTTCATTATTATTGTTTGGATGTCAAAACTTGATTTATCATGACTGGAATGTTCATTAAAAGTTAAAACGTTTGCTTTTCAGTCAAATGTTGTAAGCAGAAATTAAGGTTCTTATTCTAAAAAGTTCAAAAAAAGCTTAATGACATTTTAATTTACATTCTTACTGTTTGGATGTTAAAACTTGATTTTTTAGGAGATACACTGAATGTTAATGAAAAAAGAAAAAGTTTGCTTTTCAGTCAAAGTTCTTAGCACAAATCAGTTTTTCAGCCTATAAAAAGTCCCAAAAGAGCTAAATGTTATCTTAGTCGTCATTCTTACTCTTTGGATGTCAAAACGTGATTTTTCATGAGATACACTGAAATGTACATGAAAAGTGAAAAAGTTTGCTTTTCTTCAGATTTCTTAGCAAAAATCAGGTTTTCAGCCTAAAATGTCCGAAAAAGCTAAATGACATTTTATTTTTCATTCTTATTGTTTGGATGTCAAAACTTGATTTATCATGACTGGAATGTTCATTAAAAGTTAAAACGTTTGCTTTTCAGTCAATGTTGTAAGCAGAAATTAAGGTTCTTATTTTAAAAAGTTCAAAAAAAGCTTGATGACATTTTAATTTACATTCTTACTGTTTGGATGTTAAAACTTGATTTTTAGGAGATACACTGAATGTTAATGAAAAAAGAAAAAGTTTGCTTTTCAGTCAAAGTTCTTAGCACAAATCAGTTTTTCAGCCTATAAAAAGTCCGAAAAAGCTGATTGTTGTCATTTTATTTTTCATTCTTACTTGGATGTCAAAACTTGATTTTTAATGAGATACACTGAAATGTACATGAAAAGTGAAAAAGTTTGCTTTTTCTTCAGTTTTCTTAGCAAAAATCAGGTTTTAAGCCTAAAATGTCCGAAAAAGCTAAATGACATTTTATTTTTCATTATTATTGTTTGGATGTCAAAACTTGATTTATCATGACTGGAACGTTCATTAAAAGTTAAAACGTTTGCTTTTCAGTCAAAGTTGTAAGCAGAAATTAAGGTTCTTATTCTAAAAAGTTCAAAAAAAGCTAAATGACATTTTAATTTACATTCTTACTGTTTGGATGTTAAAACTTGATTTTTTATGAGATACACTGAATGTTAATGAAAAAAGAAAAAGTTTGCTTTTCAGTCAAAGTTCTTAGCACAAATCAGGTTTTTCAGCCTATAAAAAGTCCCAAAAGAGCTAAATGTTATCTTAGTCGTCATTCTTACTCTTTGGATGTCAAAACGTGATTTTTCATGAGATACACTGAAATGTACATGAAAAGTGAAAAAGTTTGCTTTTCTTCAGATTTCTTAGCAAAAATCAGGTTTTCAGCCTAAAATGTCCGAAAAAGCTAAATGACATTTTATTTTTCATTCTTACTGTTTGGATGTCAAAACTTGATTTATCATGACTGGAATGTTCATTAAAAGTTAAAACGTTTGCTTTTCAGTCAATGTTGTAAGCAGAAATTAAGGTTCTTATTCTAAAAAGTTCAAAAAAAGCTAAATGACATTTTAATTTACATTCTTACTGTTTGGATGTTAAAACTTGATTTTTTATGAGATACACTGAATGTTAATGAAAAAAGAAAAAGTTTGCTTTTCAGTCAAAGTTCTTAGCACAAATCAGTTTTTCAGCCTATAAAAAGTCCCAAAAGAGCTAAATGTTATCTTAGTCGTCATTCTTACTCTTTGGATGTCAAAACGTGATTTTTCATGAGATACACTGAAATGTACATGAAAAGTGAAAAAGTTTGCTTTTCAGTCAGAGTTCTTAGCACAAATGAGGTTTTCAGCCTAAAAAGTCCCAAAAGAGCTAAATGTTATCTTAGTCGTCATTCTTACTGTTTGGATGTCAAAACTTGATTTTTCATGAGATACACTGAATGTTAATGAAAAAGAAAAAGTTTGCTTTTAAGTCAAAGTTCTTAGCACAAATCAGGTTTTTCAGCCTATAAAAAGTCCCAAAAGAGCTAAATGTTATCTTAGTCGTCATTCTTACTCTTTGGATGTCAAAACGTGATTTTTCATGAGATACACTGAAATGTACATGAAAAGTGAAAAAGTTTGCTTTTCTTCAGATTTCTTAGCAAAAATCAGGTTTTCAGCCTAAAATGTCCGAAAAAGCTAAATGACATTTTATTTTTCATTCTTACTGTTTGGATGTCAAAACATTGATTTATCATGACTGGAATGTTCATTAAAAGTTAAAACGTTTGCTTTTCAGTCAATGTTGTAAGCAGAAATTAAGGTTCTTATTCTAAAAAGTTCAAAAAAAGCTAAATGACATTTTAATTTACATTCTTACTGTTTGGATGTTAAAACTTGATTTTTTATGAGATACACTGAATGTTAATGAAAAAAGAAAAAGTTTGCTTTTCAGTCAAAGTTCTTAGCACAAATCAGTTTTTCAGCCTATAAAAAGTCCCAAAAGAGCTAAATGTTATCTTAGTCGTCATTCTTACTCTTTGGATGTCAAAACGTGATTTTTCATGAGATACACTGAAATGTACATGAAAAGTGAAAAAGTTTGCTTTTCAGTCAGAGTTCTTAGCACAAATGAGGTTTTCAGCCTAAAAAGTCCCAAAAGAGCTAAATGTTATCTTGGTCGTCATTCTTACTGTTTGGATGTCAAAACTTGATTTTTCATGAGATACACTGAAATGTACATGAAAAGTGAAAAAGTTTGCTTTTCTTCAGATTTCTTAGCAAAAATCAAGTTTTAAGCCTAAAATGTCCGAAAAAGCTAAATGACGTTTTATTTTTCATTCTTACTGTTTGGATGTTAAAACTTGATTTTTTATGAGATACACTGAATGTTCATGAAAAAAGAAAAAGTTTGCTTTTCAGTCAAAGTTGTTAGCAAAAATCAGGTTTTCAGCCTATACAAAGTGCGAAAAAGCTGATTGTTGTCATTTTATTTTTCATTCTTACTGTTTGGATGTCAAAACATGATTTTTCATGAGATACACTGAAATGTACATGAAAAGTGAAAAAGTTTTGCTTTTCTTCAGATTTCTTAGCAAAAATCAGGTTTTCAGCCTAAAATGTCCGAAAAGAGCTAAATGACATTTTAATTTACATTCTTTCTGTTTGGATGTCAAAACTTGATTTATCATGACTGGAATGTTCATTAAAAGTTAAAACGTTTGCTTTTCAGTCAATGTTGTAAGCAGAAATTAAGGTTCTTATTCTAAAAAGTTCAAAAAAAGCTAAATGTACATTTTAATTTACATTCTTACTGTTTGGATGTTAAAACTTGATTTTTTATGAGATACACTGAATGTTAATGAAAAAAGAAAAAGTTAGCTTTTCAGTCAAAGTTCTTAGCACAAATCAGTTTTTCAGCCTATAAAAAGTCCCAAAAGAGCTAAATGTTATCTTAGTCGTCATTCTTACTGTTTGGATGTCAAAACATGATTTTCATGAGATACACTGAAATGTACATGAAAAGTGAAAAAGTTTGCTTTTCAGTCAGAGTTCTTAGCACAAATGAGGTTTTCAGCCCAAAAAGTCCGAAAAAGCTAAATGACATTTTATTTTTCATTCTTATTGTTTGGATGTCAAAACTTGATTTATCATGACTGGAATGTTCATTAAAAAGTTAAAACGTTTGCTTTTCAGTCAATGTTGTAAGCAGAAATTAAGGTTCTTATTCTAAAAAGTTCAAAAAAAGCTAAATGACATTTTAATTTACATTCTTACTGTTTGGATGTTAAAACGGGATTTTTCATGAGATACACTGAAATGTACATGAAAAGTTAAAAAGTTTGCTTTTCTTCAGATTTCTTAGCACAAATGAGGTTTTCAGCCTAAAAAGTCCCAAAAGAGCCAAATGTTATCTTAGTCGTCATTCTTACTGTTTGGATGTCAAAACATGATTTTTCATGAGATACACTGAAATGTACATGAAAAGTGAAAAAGTTTGCTTTTCTTCAGATTTCTTAGCAAAAATCAGATTTTCAGCCTAAAATGTCCGAAAAAGCTAAATGACATTTTATTTTTCATTCTTATTGTTTGGATGTCAAAACTTGATTTATCATGACTGGAATGTTCATTAAAAGTTAAAACGTTTGCTTTTCAGTCAGAGTTCTTAGCACAAATGAGGTTTTCAGCCTAAAAAGTCCCAAAAGAGCTAAATGTTATCTTAGTCGTCATTCTTACTGCTTGGATGTCAAAACTTGATTTTTTCATGAGATACACTGAAATGTACATGAAAAGTGAAAGAGTTTGCTTTTCAGTCAAAGTTGTTAGCAAAAATCAGGTTTTCAGCCTATAAAAAGTCAGAAAAAGCTGATTGTTGTCATTTTATTTTTCATTCTTACTGTTTGGATGTTAAAACTTGATTTTTCATGAGATACAATGAATGTTAATGAAAAAAGAAAAAGTTTGCTTTTCAGTCAGAGTTCTTAGCACAAATGAGGTTTTCAGCCTAAAAAGTCCCAAAAGAGCTAAATGTTATCTTAGTCGTCATTCTTACTCTTTGGATGTCAAAACTTGATTTTTCATGAGATACACTGAAATGTACATGAAAAGTGAAAAAGTCTGCTTTTCTTCAGATTTCTTAGCAAAAATCAGGTTTTCAGCCTAAAATGTCCGAAAAAGCTAAATGACATTTTATTTTTCATTCTTATTGTTTGGATGTCAAAACTTGATTTATCATGACTGGAATGTTCATTAAAAGTTAAAACGTTTGCTTTTCAGTCAATGTTGTAAGCAGAAATTAAGGTTCTTAGTCTAAAAAGTTCAAAAAAGCTAAATGACATTTTAATTTACATTCTTACTGTTTGGATGTTAAAACTTGATTTTTTTATGAGATACAATGAATGTTAATGAAAAAAGAAAAAGTTTGCTTTTCAGTCAGAGTTCTTAGCAAAAATGAGGGTTTCAGCCTATAAAAAGTCTGAAAAAGCTAAATGACATTTTATTTTTCATTATTATTGTTTGGATGTCAAAACTTGATTTATCATGACTGGAACGTTCATTAAAAGTTAAAACGTTTGCTTTTCAGTCAAAGTTGTAAGCAGAAATTAAGGTTCTTATTCTAAAAAGTTCAAAAAAAGCTTAATGACATTTTAATTTACATTCTTACTGTTTGGATGTTAAAACTTGATTTTTTAGGAGAAACACTGAATGTTCATGAAAAAGAAAAAGTTTGCTTTTCAGTCAGAGTTGTTAGCACAAATCAGGTTTTCAGCCTAAAAAGTCCGAAAAAGCTGATTGTTGTCATTTTATTTTTCATTCTTACTGGATGTCAAAACTTGATTTTTCATGAGATACACTGAAATGTACATGAAAAGTGAAAAAGTTTGCTTTTCAGTCAGAGTTCTTAGCACAAATGAGGTTTTTCAGCCCAAAAAGTCCGAAAAAGCTAAATGACATTTTATTTTTCATTCTTATTGTTTGGATGTCAAAACTTGATTTATCATGACTGGAATGTTCATTAAAAGTTAAAACGTTTGCTTTTCAGTCAATGTTGTAAGCAGAAATTAAGGTTCTTATTCTAAAAAGTTCAAAAAAAGCTAAATGACATTTTAATTTACATTCTTACTGTTTGGATGTTAAAACTTGATTTTTAGGAGATACACTGAATGTTAATGAAAAAAGAAAAAGTTTGCTTTTCAGTCAAAGTTCTTAGCACAAATCAGTTTTTCAGCCTATAAAAAGTCCGAAAAAGCTCATTGTTGTCATTTTATTTTTCATTCTTACTGGATGTCAAAACTTGATTTTTAATGAGATACACTGAAATGTACATGAAAAGTGAAAAAAGTTTGCTTTTCTTCAGTTTTCTTAGCAAAAATCAGGTTTTAAGCCTAAAATGTCCGAAAAAGCTAAATGACATTTTATTTTTCATTCTTATTGTTTGGATGTCAAAACTTGATTTATCATGACTGGAATGTTCATTAAAAGTTAAAACGTTTGCTTTTCAGTCAATGTTGTAAGCAGAAATTAAGGTTCTTATTCTAAAAAGTTCAAAAAAAGCTTGATGACATTTTAATTTACATTCTTACTGTTTGGATGTCAAAACTTGATTTTTCATGAGATACACTGAAATGTACATGAAAAGTGAAAAAGTTTGCTTTTCTTCAGATTTCTTAGCAAAAATCAGGTTTTCAGCCTAAAATGTCCGAAAAAGCTAAATGACATTTTATTTTTCATTCTTATTGTTTGGATGTCAAAACTTGATTTATCATGACTGGAATGTTCATTAAAAGTTTAAAACGTTTGCTTTTCAGTCAATGTTGTAAGCAGAAATTAAGGTTCTTATTCTAAAAAGTTCAAAAAAAGCTAAATGACATTTTAATTTACATTCTTACTGTTTGGATGTTAAAACTTGATTTTTTATGAGATACACTTAATGTTAATGAAAAAAGCAAGAGTTTGCTTTTCAGTCAAAGTTCTTAGCACAAATCAGGTTTTCAGCCTGTAAAAATTCCCAAAAGAGCTAAATGTTATCTTAGTCGTCATTCTTACTCTTTGGATGTCAAAACGTGATTTTTCATGAGATACACTGAAATGTACATGAAAAGTGAAAAAGTTTGCTTTTCTTCAGATTTCTTAGCAAAAATCAGGTTTTCAGCCTAAAATGTCCGAAAAAGCTAAATGACATTTTATTTTTCATTCTTATTGTTTGGATGTCAAAACTTGATTTATCATGACTGGAATGTTCATTAAAAGTTAAAACGTTTGCTTTTCAGTCAATGTTGTAAGCAGAAATTAAGGTTCTTATTCTAAAAAGTTCAAAAAAAGCTAAATGTCATTTTAATTTACATTCTTACTGTTTGGATGTTAAAACTTGATTTTTTATGAGATACACTGAATGTTAATGAAAAAAGAAAAAGTTTGCTTTTCAGTCAAAGTTCTTAGCACAAATCAGTTTTTCAGCCTATAAAAAGTCCCAAAAGAGCTAAATGTTATCTTAGTCGTCATTCTTACTCTTTGGATGTCAAAACGTGATTTTTCATGAGATACACTGAAATGTACATAAAAAGTGAAAAAGTTTGCTTTTCAGTCAGAGTTCTTAGCACAAATGAGGTTTTCAGCCTAAAAAGTCCCAAAAGAGCTAAATGTTATCTTAGTCGTCATTCTTACTGTTTGGATGTCAAAACATGATTTTTCATGAGATACACTGAAATGTACATGAAAAGTGAAAAAGTTTGCTTTTCTTCAGATTTCTTAGCAAAAATCAGGTTTTCAGCCTAAAATGTCCGAAAAAGCTAAATGACATTTTATTTTTCATTCTTATTGTTTGGATGTCAAAACTTGATTTATCATGACTGGAATGTTCATTAAAAGTTAAAACGTTTGCTTTTCAGTCAATGTTGTAAGCAGAAATTAAGGTTCTTATTCTAAAAAGTTCAAAAAAAGCTTGATGACATTTTAATTTACATTCTTACTGTTTGGATGTTAAAACTTGATTTTTAGGAGATACACTGAATGTTAATGAAAAAAGAAAAAGTTTGCTTTTCAGTCAAAGTTCTTAGCACAAATCAGTTTTTCAGCCTATAAAAAGTCCGAAAAAGCTGATTGTTGTCATTTTATTTTTCATTCTTACTGGATGTCAAAACTTGATTTTTCATGAGATACACTGAAATGTACATGAAAAGTGAAAAAGTTTGCTTTTCTCAGTTTTCTTAGCAAAAATCAGGTTTTAAGCCTAAAATGTCCGAAAAAGCTAAATGACATTTTATTTTTCATTATTATTGTTTGGATGTCAAAACTTGATTTATCATGACTGGAACGTTCATTAAAAGTTAAAACGTTTGCTTTTCAGTCAAAGTTGTAAGCAGAAATTAAGGTTCTTATTCTAAAAAGTTCAAAAAAAAGCTAAATGACATTTTAATTTACATTCTTACTGTTTTGGATGTTAAAACTTGATTTTTTATGAGATACACTGAATGTTAATGAAAAAAGAAAAGTTTGCTTTTAAGTCAAAGTTCTTAGCACAAATCAGTTTTCAGCCTATAAAAAGTCCCAAAAAAGCTAAATGTTATCTTAGTCGTCATTCTTACTCTTTGGATGTCAAAACGTGATTTTTCATGAGATACACTGAAATGTTCATGAAAAGTGAAAAAGTTTGCTTTTCTTCAGATTTCTTAGCAAAAATCAGGTTTTAAGCCTAAAATGTCCGAAAAAGCTAAATGACATTTTATTTTTCATTCTTACTGTTTGGATGTCAAAACATGATTTATCATGACTGGAATGTTCATTAAAAGTTAAAACGTTTGCTTTTCAGTCAATGTTGTAAGCAGAAATTAAGGTTCTTATTCTAAAAAGTTCAAAAAAAGCTAAATGTCATTTTAATTTACATTCTTACTGTTTGGATGTTAAAACTTGATTTTTTATGAGATACACTGAATGTTAATGAAAAAAGAAAAAGTTTGCTTTTCAGTCAAAGTTCTTAGCACAAATCAGTTTTTCAGCCTATAAAAAGTCCCAAAAGAGCTAAATGTTATCTTAGTCGTCATTCTTACTCTTTGGATGTCAAAACGTGATTTTTCATGAGATACACTGAAATGTACATAAAAAGTGAAAAATTTGCTTTTCAGTCAGAGTTCTTAGCACAAATGAGGTTTTCAGCCTAAAAAGTCCCAAAGAGCTAAATGTTATCTTAGTCGTCATTCTTACTCTTTGGATGTCAAAACGTGATTTTTCATGAGATACACTGAAATGTACATAAAAAGTGAAAAACTTTGCTTTTCAGTCAGAGTTCTTAGCACAAATGAGGTTTTCAGCCTAAAAAGTCCCAAAAGAGCTAAATGTTATCTTAGTCGTCATTCTTACTGTTTGGATGTCAAAACTTGATTTTTCATGAGATACACTGAAATGTACATGAAAAGTGAAAGAGTTTGCTTTTCAGTCAAAGTTGTTAGCAAAAATCAGGTTTTCAGCCTATAAAAAGTCAGAAAAAGCTGATTGTTGTCATTTTATTTTTCATTCTTACTGTTTGGATGTTAAAACTTGATTTTTCATGAGATACACTGAAATGTACATGAAAAGTGAAAAAGTCTGCTTTTCTTCAGATTTCTTAGCAAAAATCAGGTTTTCAGCCTAAAATGTCCGAAAAAGCTAAATGACATTTTATTTTTCATTCTTATTGTTTGGATGTCAAAACTTGATTTATCATGACTGGAATGTTCATTAAAAGTTAAAACGTTTGCTTTTCAGTCAATGTTGTAAGCAGAAATTAAGGTTCTTAGTCTAAAAAGTTCAAAAAAAGCTAAATGACATTTTAATTTACATTCTTACTGTTTGGATGTCAAAACTTGATTTTTCATGAGATACACTGAAATGTACATGAAAAGTGAAAAAGTTTGCTTTTCTTCAGATTTCTTAGCAAAAATCAGGTTTTCAGCCTAAAATGTCCGAAAAAGCTAAATGACATTTTATTTTTCATTCTTATTGTTGGATGTCAAAACTTGATTTATCATGACTGGAATGTTCATTAAAAGTTAAAACGTTTGCTTTTCAGTCAATGTTGTAAGCAGAAATTAAGGTTCTTATTCTAAAAAGTTCAAAAAAAGCTAAATGACATTTTAATTTACATTCTTACTGTTTGGATGTTAAAACTTGATTTATCATGACTGGAATGTTCATTAAAAGTTAAAACGTTTGCTTTTCAGTCAATGTTGTAAGCAGAAATTAAGGTTCTTATTCTAAAAAGTTCAAAAAAAGCTAAATGACATTTTAATTTACATTCTTACTGTTTGGATGTTAAAACTTGATTTTTTATGAGATACACTGAATGTTAATGAAAAAAGAAAAAGTTTGCTTTTCAGTCAAAGTTCTTAGCACAAATCAGTTTTTCAGCCTATAAAAAGTCCGAAAAAGCTGATTGTTGTCATTTTATTTTTCATTCTTACTGGATGTCAAAACTTGATTTTTCATGAGATACACTGAAATGTACATGAAAAGTGAAAAAGTTTGCTTTTCTTCAGTTTTCTTAGCAAAAATCAGGTTTTAAGCCTAAAATGTCCGAAAAAGCTAAATGACATTTTATTTTTCATTCTTATTGTTTGGATGTCAAAACTTGATTTATCATGACTGGAATGTTCATTAAAAGTTAAAACGTTTGCTTTTCAGTCAATGTTGTAAGCAGAAATTAAGGTTCTTATTCTAAAAAGTTCAAAAAAAGCTTGATGACATTTTATTTTTCATTCTTATTGTTTGGATGTTAAAACTTGATTTTTTATGAGATACACTGAATGTTCATGAAAAAAGAAAAAGTTTGCTTTTCAGTCAAAGTTCTTAGCACAAATCAGTTTTTCAGCCTATAAAAAGTCCCAAAAGAGCTAAATGTTATCTTAGTCGTCATTCTTACTCTTTGGATGTCAAAACGTGATTTTTCATGAGATACACTGAAATGTACATGAAAAGTGAAAAAGTTTGCTTTTCTTCAGATTTCTTAGCAAAAATCAGGTTTTAAGCCTAAAATGTCCGAAAAAGCTAAATGACATTTTATTTTTCATTCTTACTGTTTGGATGTCAAAACATGATTTATCATGACTGGAATGTTCATTAAAAGTTAAAACGTTTGCTTTTCAGTCAATGTTGTAAGCAGAAATTAAGGTTCTTATTCTAAAAAGTTCAAAAAAAGCTAAATGACATTTTAATTTACATTCTTACTGTTTGGATGTTAAAACTTGATTTTTTATGAGATACACTGAATGTTAATGAAAAAAGAAAAAGTTTGCTTTTCAGTCAAAGTTCTTAGCAAAAATGAGGGTTCAGCCTATAAAAAGTCTGAAAAAGCTAAATGACATTTTATTTTTCATTATTATTGTTGGATGTCAAAACTTGATTTATCATGACTGGAATGTTCATTAAAAGTTAAAACGTTTGCTTTTCAGTCAAAGTTGTAAGCAGAAATTAAGGTTCTTATTCTAAAAAGTTCAAAAAAAGCTAAATGTCATTTTAATTTACATTCTTACTGTTTGGATGTTAAAACTTGATTTTTTAGGAGATACACTGAATGTTAATGAAAAAGAAAAAGTTTGCTTTTCAGTCAAAGTTCTTAGCACAAATCAGTTTTTCAGCCTATAAAAAGTCCCAAAAGAGCTAAATGTTATCTTAGTCGTCATTCTTACTCTTGGATGTCAAAACGTGATTTTTCATGAGATACACTGAAATGTACATGAAAAGTGAAAAAGTTTGCTTTTCTTCAGATTTCTTAGCAAAAATCAGGTTTTCAGCCTAAAATGTCCGAAAAAGCTAAATGACATTTTATTTTTCATTCTTATTGTTTGGATGTCAAAACTTGATTTATCATGACTGGAATGTTCATTAAAAGTTAAAACGTTTGCTTTTCAGTCAATGTTGTAAGCAGAAATTAAGGTTCTTATTCTAAAAAGTTCAAAAAAAGCTAAATGACATTTTAATTTACATTCTTACTGTTTGGATGTCAAAACTTGATTTATCATGACTGGAATGTTCATTAAAAGTTAAAACGTTTGCTTTTCAGTCAATGTTGTAAGCAGAAATTAAGGTTCTTATTCTAAAAAGTTCAAAAAAAGCTTGATGACATTTTAATTTACATTCTTACTGTTTGGATGTTAAAACTTGATTTTTTAGGAGATACACTGAATGTTAATGAAAAAGAAAAAGTTTGCTTTTCAGTCAAAGTTCTTAGCACAAATCAGTTTTTCAGCCTATAAAAAGTCCGAAAAAGCTAATTGTCATTTTATTTTTCATTCTTACTGGATGTCAAAACTTGATTTTTAATGAGATACACTGAATGTTCATGAAAAATGAAAAAGTTTGCTTTTCAGTCAGAGTTCTTAGCACAAATGAGGTTTTCAGCCTAAAAAGTCCGAAAAAGCTAAATGACATTTTATTTTTCATTCTTATTGTTTGGATGTCAAAACTTGATTTATCATGAGATACACTGAAATGTACATAAAAAGTGAAAAAGTTTGCTTTTCTTCAGATTTCTTAGCAAAAATCAGGTTTTAAGCCTAAAATGTCCGAAAAAGCTAAATGACATTTTATTTTTTCATTCTTATTGTTTGAATGTTAAAACTTGATTTTTTATGAGATACACTTAATGTTAATGAAAAAAGCAAGAGTTTGCTTTTCAGTCAAAGTTCTTAGCACAAATCAGGTTTTCAGCCTGTAAAAATTCCCAAAAGAGCTAAATGTTATCTTAGTCGTCATTCTTACTCTTTGGATGTCAAAACGTGATTTTTCATGAGATACACTGAAATGTACATGAAAAGTGAAAAAGTTTGCTTTTCAGTCAGAGTTCTTAGCACAAATGAGGTTTTCAGCCTAAAAAGTCCCAAAAGAGCTAAATGTTATCTTAGTCGTCATTCTTACTGTTTGGATGTCAAAACTTGATTTTTCATGAGATACACTGAAATGTACATGAAAAGTGAAAAAGTTGCTTTTCTTCAGATTTCTTAGCAAAAATCAGGTTTTCAGCCTAAAATGTCCGAAAAAGCTAAATGACATTTTATTTTCATTCTTATTGTTTGGATGTCAAAACTTGATTTATCATGACTGGAATATTCATTAAAAGTTAAAACGTTTTGCTTTTCAGTCAATGTTGTAAGCAGAAATTAAGGTTCTTATTCTAAAAAGTTAAAAAAAAAGCTAAATGACATTTTAATTTACATTCTTACTGTTTGGATGTTAAAACTTGATTTTTTATGAGATACACTTAATGTTAATGAAAAAAGCAAGAGTTTGCTTTTCAGTCAAAGTTCTTAGCACAAATCAGGTTTTCAGCCTGTAAAAATTCCCAAAAGAGCTAAATGTTATCTTAGTCGTCATTCTTACTCTTTGGATGTCAAAACGTGATTTTTCATGAGATACACTGAAATGTACATGAAAAGTGAAAAAGTTTGCTTTTCTTCAGTTTTCTTAGCAAAAATCAGGTTTTAAGCCTAAAATGTCCGAAAAAGCTAAATGACATTTTATTTTTCATTCTTATTGTTTGGATGTCAAAACTTGATTTATCATGACTGGAATGTTCATTAAAAGTTAAAACGTTTGCTTTTCAGTCAATGTTGTAAGCAGAAATTAAGGTTCTTATTCTAAAAAGTTCAAAAAAAAGCTAAATGACATTTTAATTTACATTCTTACTGTTTGGATGTTAAAACTTGATTTTTTATGAGATACAATGAATGTTCATGAAAAAAGAAAAAGTTTGCTTTTCAGTCAGAGTTGTTAGCACAAATGAGGTTTTCAGCCTAAAAAGTCAGAAAAAGCTGATTGTTGTCATTTTATTTTTCATTCTTACTGTTTGGATGTTAAAACTTGATTTTTCATGAGATACAATGAATGTTAATGAAAAAAAGAAAAAGTTTGCTTTTCAGTCATAGTTCTTAGCACAAATGAGGTTTTCAGCCTAAAAAGTCCCAAAAGAGCTAAATGTTATCTTAGTCGTCCTTCTTACTCTTTGGATGTCAAAACTTGATTTATCATGACTGGAACGTTCATTAAAAGTTAAAACGTTTGCTTTTCAGTCAAAGTTGTAAGCAGAAATTAAGGTTCTTATTCTAAAAAGTTCAAAAAAAAGCTAAATGACATTTTAATTTACATTCTTACTGTTTGGATGTTAAAACGTGATTTTTCATGAGATACACTGAAATGTACATGAAAAGTTAAAAAGTTTGCTTTTCTTCAGATTTCTTAGCACAAATGAGGTTTTCAGCCTAAAAAGTCCCAAAAGAGCTAAATGTTATCTTAGTCGTCATTCTTACTGTTTGGATGTCAAAACTTGATTTTTCATGAGATACACTGAAATGTACATGAAAAGTGAAAAGTTTGCTTTTCTTTCTTCAGATTTCTTAGCAAAAATCAGGTTTTCAGCCTAAAATGTCCGAAAAAGCTAAATGACATTTTATTTTTCATTCTTATTGTTTGGATGTCAAAACTTGATTTATCATGACTGGAATGTTCATTAAAAGTTAAAACGTTTGCTTTTCAGTCAATGTTGTAAGCAGAAATTAAGGTTCTTATTCTAAAAAGTTCAAAAAAAGCTAAATGACATTTTAATTTACATTCTTACTGTTTGGATGTTAAAACTTGATTTATCATGACTGGAATGTTCATTAAAAGTTAAAACGTTTGCTTTTCAGTCAATGTTGTAAGCAGAAATTAAGGTTCTTATTCTAAAAAGTTCAAAAAAAGCTTGATGACATTTTAATTTACATTCTTACTGTTTGGATGTTAAAACTTGATTTTTAGGAGATACACTGAATGTTAATGAAAAAAGAAAAAGTTTGCTTTTCAGTCAAAGTTCTTAGCACAAATCAGTTTTTCAGCCTATAAAAAGTCCGAAAAAGCTGATTGTTGTCATTTTATTTTTCATTCTTACTGGATGTCAAAACTTGATTTTTCATGAGATACACTGAAATGTACATGAAAAGTGAAAAAGTTTGCTTTTCTTCAGTTTTCTTAGCAAAAATCAGGTTTTCAGCCTAAAATGTCCGAAAAAGCTAAATGACATTTTATTTTTCATTATTATTGTTTGGATGTCAAAACTTGATTTATCATGACTGGAACGTTCATTAAAAGTTAAAACGTTTGCTTTTCAGTCAAAGTTGTAAGCAGAAATTAAGGTTCTTATTCTAAAAAGTTCAAAAAAAGCTTGATGACATTTTAATTTACATTCTTACTGTTTGGATGTTAAAACTTGATTTTTATGAGATACACTGAATGTTAATGAAAAAAGAAAAGTTTGCTTTTAAGTCAAAGTTCTTAGCACAAATCAGTTTTTCAGCCTATAAAAAGTCCCAAAAGAGCTAAATGTTATCTTAGTCGTCATTCTTACTCTTTGGATGTCAAAACGTGATTTTTCATGAGATACACTGAAATGTACATGAAAAGTGAAAAAGTTTGCTTTTCTTCAGATTTCTTAGCAAAAATCAGGTTTTAAGCCTAAAATGTCCGAAAAAAGCTAAAAGACATTTTATTTTTCATTCTTACTGTTTGGATGTCAAAACATGATTTATCATGACTGGAATGTTCATTAAAAGTTAAAACGTTTGCTTTTCAGTCAATGTTGTAAGCAGAAATTAAGGTTCTTATTCTAAAAAGTTCAAAAAAAAGCTAAATGACATTTTAATTTACATTCTTACTGTTTGGGATGTTAAAACTTGATTTTTTATGAGATACACTGAATGTTAATGAAAAAAGAAAAAGTTTGCTTTTCAGTCAAAGTTCTTAGCACAAATCAGTTTTTCAGCCTATAAAAAGTCCCAAAAGAGCTAAATGTTATCTTAGTCGTCATTCTTACTCTTTGGATGTCAAAACGTGATTTTTCATGAGATACACTGAAATGTACATGAAAAGTGAAAAAGTTTGCTTTTCTTCAGATTTCTTAGCAAAAATCAGGTTTTCAGCCTAAAATGTCCGAAAAAGCTAAATGACATTTTATTTTTCATTCTTATTGTTTGGATGTCAAAACTTGATTTATCATGACTGGAATGTTCATTAAAAGTTAAAACGTTTGCTTTTCAGTCAATGTTGTAAGCAGAAATTAAGGTTCTTATTCTAAAAAGTTCAAAAAAAGCTAAATGACATTTTAATTTACATTCTTACTGTTTGGATGTTAAAACTTGATTTATCATGACTGGAATGTTCATTAAAAGTTAAAACGTTTGCTTTTCAGTCAATGTTGTAAGCAGAAATTAAGGTTCTTATTCTAAAAAGTTCAAAAAAAGCTAAATGACATTTTAATTTACATTCTTACTGTTTGGATGTTAAAACTTGATTTATCATGACTGGAATGTTCATTAAAAGTTTAAAACGTTTGCTTTTCAGTCAATGTTGTAAGCAGAAATTAAGGTTCTTATTCTAAAAAGTTCAAAAAAAGCTTGATGACATTTTAATTTACATTCTTACTGTTTGGATGTTAAAACTTGATTTTTAGGAGATACACTGAATGTTAATGAAAAAAGAAAAAGTTTGCTTTTCAGTCAAAGTTCTTAGCACAAATCAGTTTTTCAGCCTATAAAAAGTCCGAAAAAGCTAATTGTCATTTTGTTTTTCATTCTTACTGGATGTCAAAACTTGATTTTTAATGAGATACACTGAAATGTACATGAAAAGTGAAAAAGTTTGCTTTTCTTCAGTTTTCTTAGCAGAAATCAGGTTTTAAGCCTAAAATGTCCGAAAAAGCTAAATGACATTTTATTTTCATTCTTATTGTTTGGATGTCAAAACTTGATTTATCATGACAGGAATGTTCATTAAAAGTTAAAACGTTTGCTTTTCAGTCAATGTTGTAAGCAGAAATTAAGGTTCTTATTTTAAAAGTTCAAAAAAAGCTAAATGACATTTTAATTTACAATCTTACTGTTTGGATGTTAAAACTTGATTTTTATGAGATACACTGAATGTTCATGAAAAATGAAAAAGTTTGCTTTTCAGTCAGAGTTCTTAGCACAAATGAGGTTTTCAGCCTAAAAAGTCCGAAAAAGCTAAATGACATTTTATTTTTCATTCTTATTGTTTGGATGTCAAAACTTGATTTATCATGAGATACACTGAAATGTACATAAAAAGTGAAAAAGTTTGCTTTTCTTCAGATTTCTTAGCAAAAATCAGGTTTTAAGCCTAAAATGTCCGAAAAAGCTAAATGACATTTTATTTTTCATTCTTATTGTTTGGATGTCAAAACTTGATTTATCATGACTGGAATGTTCATTAAAAGTTAAAAACGTTTGCTTTTCAGTCAATGTTGTAAGCAGAAATTAAGGTTCTTATTCTAAAAAGTTCAAAAAAAAGCTAAATGACATTTTAATTTACATTCTTATTGTTTGAATGTTAAAACTTGATTTTTTATGAGATACACTTAATGTTAATGAAAAAAGCAAGAGTTTGCTTTTCAGTCAAAGTTCTTAGCACAAATCAGGTTTTCAGCCTGTAAAAATTCCCAAAAGAGCTAAATGTTATCTTAGTCGTCATTCTTACTCTTTGGATGTCAAAACGTGATTTTTCATGAGATACACTGAAATGTACATGAAAAGTGAAAAAGTTTGCTTTTCTTCAGATTTCTTAGCAAAAATCAGGTTTTCAGCCTAAAATGTCCGAAAAAAGCTAAATGACATTTTATTTTTCATTCTTATTGTTTGGATGTCAAAACTTGATTTATCATGACTGGAATGTTCATTAAAGTTAAAACGTTTGCTTTTCAGTCAATGTTGTAAGCAGAAATTAAGGTTCTTATTCTAAAAAGTTCAAAAAAAAAGCTAAATGACATTTTAATTTACATTCTTACTGTTTGGATGTTAAAACTTGATTTTTTATGAGATACACTGAATGTTCATGAAAAAAGAAAAAGTTTGCTTTTCAGTCAGAGTTGTTAGCACAAATGAGGTTTTCAGCCTAAAAAGTCAGAAAAAGCTGATTGTTGTCATTTTATTTTTCATTCTTACTGTTTGGATGTTAAAACTTGATTTTTCATGAGATACAATGAATGTTAATGAAAAAAGAAAAAGTTTGCTTTTCAGTCATAGTTCTTAGCACAAATGAGGTTTTCAGCCTAAAAAGTCCCAAAAGAGCTAAATGTTATCTTAGTCGTCCTTCTTACTCTTTGGATGTCAAAACTTGATTTATCATGACTGGAACGTTCATTAAAAGTTAAAACGTTTGCTTTTCAGTCAAAGTTGTAAGCAGAAATTAAGGTTCTTATTCTAAAAAGTTCAAAAAAAAGCTAAATGACATTTTAATTTACATTCTTACTGTTTGGATGTTAAAAACGTGATTTTTCATGAGATACACTGAAATGTACATGAAAAGTGAAAAAGTTTGCTTTTCAGTCAGAGTTCTTAGCACAAATGAGGTTTTCAGCCTAAAAAGTCCCAAAAGAGCTAAATGTTTTCTTAGTCGTCATTCTTACTGTTTGGATGTCAAAACTTGATTTTTCATGAGATACACTGAAATGTACATGAAAAGTGAAAAAGTTTGCTTTTCTTCAGATTTCTTAGCAAAAATCAGGTTTTCAGCCTAAAATGTCCGAAAAAGCTAAATGACATTTTATTTTTCATTCTTATTGTTTGGATGTCAAAACTTGATTTATCATGACTGGAATGTTCATTAAAAGTTAAAACGTTTGCTTTTCAGTCAATGTTGTAAGCAGAAATTAAGGTTCTTATTCTAAAAAGTTAAAAAAAAAGCTAAATGACATTTTAATTTACATTCTTACTGTTTGGATGTTAAAACTTGATTTTTTATGAGATACACTTAATGTTAATGAAAAAAGCAAGAGTTTGCTTTTCAGTCAAAGTTCTTAGCACAAATCAGGTTTTCAGCCTGTAAAAATTCCCAAAAGAGCTAAATGTTATCTTAGTCGTCATTCTTACTCTTTGGATGTCAAAACGTGATTTTTCATGAGATACACTGAAATGTACATGAAAAGTGAAAAAGTTTGCTTTTCTTCAGATTTCTTAGCAAAAATCAGGTTTTCAGCCTAAAATGTCCGAAAAAGCTAAATGACATTTTATTTTTCATTCTTATTGTTTGGATGTCAAAACTTGATTTATCATGACTGGAATGTTCATTAAAAGTTAAAACGTTTGCTTTTCAGTCAATGTTGTAAGCAGAAATTAAGGTTCTTATTCTAAAAAGTTCAAAAAAAGCTAAATGACATTTTAATTTACATTCTTACTGTTTGGATGTTAAAACTTGATTTTTTATGAGATACACTGAATGTTCATGAAAAAAGAAAAAGTTTGCTTTTCAGTCAGAGTTGTTAGCACAAATGAGGTTTTCAGCCTAAAAAGTCCCAAAAGAGCTAAATGTTATCTTAGTCGTCCTTCTTACTCTTTGGATGTCAAAACTTGATTTATCATGACTGGAACGTTCATTAAAAGTTAAAACGTTTGCTTTTCAGTCAAAGTTGTAAGCAGAAATTAAGGTTCTTAATCTAAAAAGTTCAAAAAAAGCTAAATGACATTTTAATTTACATTCTTACTGTTTGGATGTTAAAACGTGATTTTTCATGAGATACACTGAAATGTTCATGAAAAGTGAAAAAGTTTGCTTTTCTTCAGTTTTCTTAGCAAAAATCAGGTTTTAAGCCTAAAATGTCCGAAAAAGCTAAATGACATTTTATTTTTCATTCTTATTGTTTGGATGTCAAAACTTGATTTATCATGACTGGAATGTTCATTAAAAGTTAAAACGTTTGCTTTTCAGTCAATGTTGTAAGCAGAAATTAAGGTTCTTATTCTAAAAAGTTCAAAAAAAGCTTGATGACATTTTAATTTACATTCTTACTGTTTGGATGTCAAAACTTGATTTTTCATGAGATACACTGAAATGTACATGAAAAGTGAAAAAGTTTGCTTTTCTTCAGATTTCTTAGCAAAAATCAGGTTTTCAGCCTAAAATGTCCGAAAAAGCTAAATGACATTTTATTTTTCATTCTTATTGTTTGGATGTCAAAACTTGATTATCATGACTGGAATGTTCATTAAAAGTTAAAACGTTTGCTTTTCAGTCAATGTTGTAAGCAGAAATTAAGGTTCTTATTCTAAAAGTTCAAAAAAAGCTAAATGACATTTTAATTTACATTCTTACTGTTTGGATGTTAAAACTTGATTTATCATGACTGGAATGTTCATTAAAAGTTAAAACGTTTGCTTTTCAGTCAATGTTGTAAGCAGAAATTAAGGTTCTTATTCTAAAAAGTTCAAAAAAAGCTTGATGACATTTTAATTTACATTCTTACTGTTTGGATGTTAAAACTTGATTATCATGACTGGAATGTTCATTAAAAGTTAAAACGTTGCTTTTCAGTCCAATGTTGTAAGCAGAAATTAAGGTTCTTATTCTAAAAAGTTCAAAAAAAGCTAAATGACATTTTAATTTACATTCTTACTGTTTGGATGTTAAAACTTGATTATCATGACTGGAATGTTCATTAAAAGTTAAAACGTTTGCTTTTCAGTCAATGTTGTAAGCAGAAATTAAGGTTCTTATTCTAAAAAGTTCAAAAAAAGCTTGATGACATTTTAATTTACATTCTTACTGTTTGGATGTTAAAACTTGATTTTTAGGAGATACACTGAATGTTAATGAAAAAGAAAAAGTTTGCTTTCAGTCAAAGTTCTTAGCACAAATCAGTTTTTCAGCCTATAAAAAGTCCGAAAAAGCTGATTGTTGTCATTTTATTTTTCATTCTTACTGGATGTCAAAACTTGATTTTTAATGAGATACACTGAAATGTACATGAAAAGTGAAAAAGTTTGCTTTTCAGTCAGAGGTTCTTAGCACAAATGAGGTTTTCAGCCTAAAAAGTCCCAAAAGAGCTAAATGTTTTCTTAGTCGTCATTCTTACTGTTTGGATGTCAAAACTTGATTTTTCATGAGATACACTGAAATGTACATGAAAAGTGAAAAAGTTTGCTTTTCTTCAGATTTCTTAGCAAAATCAGGTTTTCAGCCTAAAATGTCCGAAAAAGCTAAATGACATTTTATTTTTCATTCTTATTGTTTGGATGTCAAAACTTGATTTATCATGACTGGAATGTTCATTAAAAGTTAAAACGTTTGCTTTTCAGTCAATGTTGTAAGCAGAAATTAAGGTTCTTATTCTAAAAAGTTAAAAAAAAAGCTAAATGACATTTTAATTTACATTCTTACTGTTTGGATGTTAAAACTTGATTTTTATGAGATACACTTAATGTTAATGAAAAAAGAAAGAGTTTACTTTTCAGTCAAAGTTCTTAGCACAAATCAGGTTTTCAGCCTATAAAAAGTCCCAAAAGAGCTAAATGTTATCTTAGTCGTCATTCTTACTCTTTGGATGTCAAAACGTGATTTTTCATGAGATACACTGAAATGTACATGAAACAGTGAAAAAGTTTGCTTTTCTTCAGATTTCTTAGCAAAAATCAGGTTTTCAGCCTAAAATGTCCGAAAAAAGCTAAATGACATTTTATTTTTCATTCTTATTGTTTGGATGTCAAAACTTGATTTATCATGACTGGAATGTTCATTAAAAGTTAAAACGTTTGCTTTTCAGTCAATGTTGTAAGCAGAAATTAAGGTTCTTATTCTAAAAAGTTTAAAAAAAAGCTAAATGACATTTTAATTTATATTCCTTACTGTTTGGATGTTAAAACGTGATTTTTTAATGAGATACACTGAATGTTAATGAAAAAAGAAAAAGTTTGCTTTTAAGTCAAAGTTCTTAGCACAAATCAGTTTTTCAGCCTATAAAAAGTCCCAAAAGAGCTAAATGTTATCTTAGTCGTCATTCTTACTCTTTGGATGTCAAAACGTGATTTTTCATGAGGTACACTGAAATGTACATGAAAAGTGAAAAAGTTTGCTTTTCTTCAGATTTCTTAGCAAAAATCAGGTTTTAAGCCTAAAATGTCCGAAAAAGCTAAATGACATTTATTTTTCATTCTTACTGTTTGGATGTCAAAACATGATTTATCATGACTGGAATGTTCATTAAAAGTTAAAACGTTTGCTTTTCAGTCAATGTTGTAAGCAGAAATTAAGGTTCTTATTCTAAAAAGTTCAAAAAAAGCTAAATGAACATTTTAATTTACATTCTTACTGTTTGGATGTTAAAACTTGATTTTTTATGAGATACACTGAATGTTAATGAAAAAAGAAAAAGTTTGCTTTTCAGTCAAAGTTCTTAGCACAAATCAGTTTTTCAGCCTATAAAAAGTCCCAAAAGAGCTAAATGTTATCTTAGTCGTCATTCTTACTCTTTGGATGTCAAAACGTGATTTTTTCATGAGATACACTGAAATGTACATGAAAAGTGAAAAAGTTTGCTTTTCAGTCAGAGTTCTTAGCACAAATGAGGTTTTCAGCCTAAAAAGTCCCAAAAGAGCTAAATGTTATCTTGGTCGTCATTCTTACTGTTTGGATGTCAAACTTGATTTTTCATGAGATACACTGAAATGTACATGAAAAGTGAAAAAGTTTGCTTTTCTTCAGATTTCTTAGCAAAAATCAAGTTTTAAGCCTAAAATGTCCGAAAAAGCTAAATGACATTTTATTTTTCATTCTTATTGTTTGGATGTCAAAACTTGATTTATCATGACTGGAATGTTCATTAAAAGTTAAAAACGTTTGCTTTTCAGTCAATGTTTGTAAGCAGAAATTAAGGTTCTTATTCTAAAAGTTCAAAAAAAGCTAAATGACATTTTAATTTACATTCTTACTGTTTGGATGTTAAAACTTGATTTATCATGACTGGAATGTTCATTAAAAGTTAAAACGTTTGCTTTTCAGTCAATGTTGTAAGCAGAAATTAAGGTTCTTATTCTAAAAAGTTCAAAAAAAGCTTGATGACATTTTAATTTACATTCTTACTGTTTGGATGTTAAAACTTGATTTTTAGGAGATACACTGAATGTTAATGAAAAAAGAAAAAAGTTTGCTTTTCAGTCAAAGTTCTTAGCACAAATCAGTTTTTCAAGCCTATAAAAAGTCCGAAAAAAGCTGATTGTTGTCATTTTATTTTTCATTCTTACTGGATGTCAAAACTTGATTTTTAATGAGATACACTGAAATGTACATGAAAAGTGAAAAAGTTTGCTTTTCTTCAGTCTTAGCAGAAATCAGGTTTTAAGCCTAAAATGTCCGAAAAAGCTAAATGACATTTTATTTTTCATTCTTATTGTTTGGATGTCAAAACTTGATTTATCATGACTGGAATGTTCATTAAAAGTTAAAACGTTTGCTTTTCAGTCAATGTTGTAAGCAGAAATTAAGGTTCTTATTTAAAAAGTTCAAAAAAAGCTAAATGACATTTTAATTTACATTCTTACTGTTTGGATGTTAAAACTTGATTTTTTATGAGATACACTGAATGTTCATGAAAAATGAAAAGTTTGCTTTTCAGTCAGAGTTCTTAGCACAAATGAGGTTTTCAGCCTAAAAAGTCCGAAAAAGCTAAATGACATTTTATTTTCATTCTTATTGTTTGGGATGTCCAAACTTGATTTTTCATGAGATACACTGAAATGTACATGAAAAGTGAAAAAGTTTGCTTTTCTTCAGATTTCTTAGCAAAATCAGGTTTTAAAGCCTAAAATGTCCGAAAAAGCTAAATGACATTTTATTTTTCATTCTTATTGTTTGAATGTTAAAACTTGATTTTTTATGAGATACACTTAATGTTAATGAAAAAAGAAAGAGTTTGCTTTTCAGTCAAAGTTCTTAGCACAAATCAGGTTTTCAGGCCTATAAAAAGTCCAAAAGAGCTAAATGTTATCTTAGTCGTCATTCTTACTCTTTGGATGTCAAAACGTGATTTTTCATGAGATACACTGAAATGTACATGAAAAGTGAAAAAGTTTGCTTTTCAGTCAGAGTTCTTAGCACAAATGAGGTTTTTCAGCCTAAAAAGTCCCAAAGAGCTAAATGTTTTCTTAGTCGTCATTCTACTGTTTGGATGTCAAAACTTGATTTTCATGAGATACACTGAAATGTACATGAAAAGTGAAAAAGTTTGCTTTTCTTCAGATTTCTTAGCAAAAATCAGGTTTTCAGCCTAAAATGTCCGAAAAAGCTAAATGACATTTTATTTTTCATTCTTATTGTTTGGATGTCAAAACTTGATTTATCATGACTGGAATGTTCATTAAAAGTTAAAACGTTTTGCTTTTCAGTCAATGTTGTAAGCAGAAATTAAGGTTCTTATTCTAAAAAGTTAAAAAAAAGCTAAATGACATTTAATTTACATTCTTACTTGTTTGGATGTTAAAACTTGATTTTTTATGAGATACACTTAATGTTAATGAAAAAAGAAAGAGTTTACTTTTTCAGTCAAAGTTCTTAGCACAATCAGGTTTTCAGCCTATAAAAAGTCCCAAAAGAGCTAAATGTTATCTTAGTCGTCATTCTTACTCTTTGGATGTCAAAACGTGATTTTTCATGAGATACACTGAATGTTCATGAAAAAGAAAAAGTTTGCTTTCAGTCAAAGTTGTTAGCAAAAATCAGGTTTTTCAGCCTAAAATGTCCGAAAAAAGCTAAATGACATTTTAATTTTCATTCTTATTGTTTGGATGTCAAACTTGATTTATCATGAATGGAATGTTCATTAAAAGTTAAAACGTTTGCTTTTCAGTCAATGTTGTAAGCAGAAATTAAGGTTCTTATTCTAAAAAGTTCAAAAAAAGCTAAATGACATTTTAATTTACATTCTTTCTGTTTGGATGTCAAAACTTGATTTTTTATTAGATACACCGGAATGTTCATAAAAAGTGAAAAAGTTTGCTTTTCAGTCAAAGTTGTTAGCAAAAATCAGGTTTTCAGCCTAAAATGTCCGAAAAAGCTAAATGACATTTTATTTTTCATTCTTATTGTTTGGATGTCAAAACTTGATTTATCATGAATGGAATGTTCATTAAAAGTTAAAACGTTTGCTTTTCAGTCAATGTTGTAAGCAGAAATTAAGGTTCTTATTCTAAAAAGTTCAAAAAAAGCTAAATGACATTTTAATTTACATTCTTACTGTTTGGATGTTAAAACGTGATTTTTCATGAGATACACTGAAATGTACATGAAAAGTGAAAAAGTTTGCTTTTCTTCAGATTTCTTAGCACAAAATCAGGTTTTCAGCCTAAAATGTCCGAAAAAAGCTAAATGACATTTTATTTTCATTATTATTGTTTTGGATGTCAAAACTTGATTTATCATGACTGGAAATGTTCATTAAAAAGTTAAAACGTTTGCTTTTCAGTCAAAGTTGTAAGCAGAAATTAAGGTTCTTATTCTAAAAAGTTCAAAAAAGCTTAATGACATTTAATTTACATTCTTACTGTTTGGATGTCAAAACTTGATTTTTCATGAGATACACTGAAATGTACATGAAAGTGAAAAAGTTTGCTTTTTCTTCAGATTTCTTAGCAAAAAATCAGGTTTTAAAGCCTAAAATGTCCGAAAAAGCTGAATGATATTTTATTTTTCATTCTTATTGTTTGGATGTCAAAACTTGATTTTATCATGACTGGAATGTCATTAAAAGTTAAAACGTTTGCTTTTCAGTCAATGTTGTAAGCAGAATTAAGGTTCTTATTCTAAAAAGTTCAAAAAAAGCTAAATGACATTTTATTTTTCAATTCTTATTGTTTGGATGTTAAAACTTGATTTTTTATGAGATACACTGAATGTTCATGAAAAAAGAAAAAGTTTGCTTTTCAGTCAAAGTTCTTAGCACAAATCAGTTTTTCAGCCTATAAAAGTCCCAAAAGAGCTAAATGTTATCTTAGTCGTCATTCTTACTCTTTGGATGTCAAAACGTGATTTTTCATGAGATACACTGAAATGTACATGAAAAGTGAAAAAGTTTGCTTTTCTTCAGATTTCTTAGCAAAAAATCAGGTTTTAAGCCTAAAATGTCGAAAAAGCTAAATGACATTTTATTTTTCATTCTTACTGTTTGGATGTCAAAACATGATTTATCATGACTGGAATGTTCATTAAAAGTTAAAACGTAGTTTGCTTTTCAGTCAATGTTGTAAGCAGAAAATTAAGGTTCTTATTCTAAACAAGTTCAAAAAAAGCTTAATGACATTTTTAATTTACATTCTTACTGTTTGGATGTCAAAACTGGATTTTTCATGAGATACACTGAAATGTACATGAAAAGTGAAAAAGTTTGCTTTTCCTTCAGATTTCTAGCAAAAAATCAGGTTTTCAGCCCTAAAATGTCCGAAAAAAGCTAAATGACATTTTATTTTTCATTCTTATTGTTTGGATGTCAAAACTTGATTTATCATGACTGAATGTTCATTAAAAGTGAAAACGTTGCTTTTCAGTCAATGTTGTAAGCAGAATTAAGTTCTTATTCTAAAAAGTTCAAAAAAAGCTAATGACATTTTAAATTTATATTCTTACTGTTTGGATGTAAAAACTTGATTTTTTATGAGATACACTGAATGTTTAATGAAAAAAGAAAAAGTTGTGCTTTTAAGTCAAAGTTCTTAGCAAAATCAGTTTTCAGCCTATAAAAAGTCCCAAAAGAGCTAATGTTATCTAGTCGTCATTCTTACTCTTTGGATGTCAAAACGTGATTTTTCATGAGATAACACTGAAATGTACATTAAAGTGAAAAAGTTGCTTTTCTTCAGATTTCTTAGCAAAAATCAGGTTTTAAGCCTAAAAATGTCCCGAAAAAGCTAAATGACATTTTATTTTCATTCTTACTGTTTGGATGTCAAAACATGATTTATCATGACTGGTAATGTTCATTAAAAGTTAAAACGTTTGCTTTTCAGTCATGTTGTAAGCAGAAATTAAGGTTCTTATTCTAAAAAGTTCAAAAAAAGCTAGAATGACATTTTTAATTTCATTCTTACTGTTTGGATGTTAAAACTTGATTTATCATGACTGGAATTTCATTAAAAGTTAAAAACGTTTGCTTTTCAGTCAATGTTGTAAGCAGAAATTAAGGTTCTTATTCTAAAAAAGGTTCAAAAAAAGCTAAATGACATTTTAATTTACATTCTTACTGTTTGGATGTTAAAACTTGATTTATCATGACTGGAATTTTCATTAAAAGTTAAAACGTTGCTTTTTCAGTCAATGTTGTAAGCAGAAATTAAGGTTTCTTATTCTAAAAAGTTCAAAAAAAAGCTTGATGACATTTTAATTTACATTCTTACTGTTTGGATGTTAAAACTTGATTTTTTAGGAGATACACTGAATGTTAATGAAAAAAAAGAAAAAGTTTGCTTTTCAGTCAAAGGTCTTAGCACAAATCAGTTTTCAGCCTATAAAAGTCCGAAAAAGCTGATTGTTGTCATTTTATTTTCATTCGTACTGGATTTCCAAAACTTGATTTTTAATGAGATACACTGAAATGTACATGAAAGAGTGAAAAGTTTGCTTTTCTGCAGTTTTCTTAGCAGAAATCAGGTTTTAAGCCTAAAAATGTCCGAAAAGCTAAATGACATTTTTTTTCATTCTTATTGTTTGGGATGTCAAAACTTGATTTATCATGACTGGAATGTTCATTCAAAGAGTTAAAAACGTTTGCTTTTCAGTCCAATGGTTGTAGCAGAAATTAAGGTTCTTATTTTAAAAAGTTCAAAAAAAGCTAAATGACTTTTAATTTACATTCTTACTGTTTGGATGTTAAAACTTGATTTTTATGAGATACACTGAAGTGTCATGAAAAATGAAAAAGTTTGCTTTTCAGTCAAGTTCTTAGCACAAATGAGGTTTTCAGCCTAAAAGTCGAAAAAGCTAAATGGACATTTTATTTTTCATTCTTATTGTTTGGATGTCAAAACTTGATTTATCATGACTGGAATGTTCATTAAAAGTTAAAACGTTTGCTTTCAGTCAATGTTGTAAGCAGAAATTAAGGTTCTTATTCTAAAAAAGTTCAAAAAAAGCTAAATGACATTTTAATTTTCATTCTTATTGTTTGGATGTTTAAAACTTGATTTTTTATGAGATACACTGAATGTTCATGAAAAAAGAAAAAGTTGCTTTTCAGTCAAAGTTCTTAGCACAAATCAGTTTTCAGCCTATAAAAAGTCCCAAAGAGCTAAATGTTATCTTAGTCGTCATTCTTACTCTTTGGATGTCAAAACGTGATTTTTCATGAGATACACTGAAATGTACATGAAAAGTGAAAAAGTTTGCTTTTCTTCAGATTTCTTAGCAGAAATCAGGTTTTCAGCCTAAAATGTCCGAAAAAGCTGAATGATATTTTATTTTTCATTCTTATTGTTTGGATGTCAAAACTTGATTATCATGACTGGAATGTTCATTAAAAGTTAAAACGTTTGCTTTTCAGTCAATGTTGTAAGCAGAATTAAGGTTCTTATTCTAAAAAAGTTCAAAAAAAGCTAAATGTCATTTATTTACATTCTAACTGTTTGGATGTTAAAACTTGATTTTTTTATGAGATACAATGAATGTTTAAGGAAAAAAGAGAAAAGTTGTGCTTTTCAGTCAGGAGGTTCTTAGCAAAATGAGGTGTTTCAGCCTATAAAAAGTCTGAAAAAGCTAAATGAACATTTTATTTTTCATTATTAGTGTTTGGGCATGTTCCAAACTTGATTTATCATGACTGGAATGTTCATTAAAAGTTAAAACGTTTGCTTTTCAGTCAAGTTGTAAGCAGAATAAAGGTTCTTATTCTAAAAAAGTTCAAAAAAAGCTAAATGACATTTTAATTTACATTCTTAATGTTTGGATGTTAAAAAATTGATTTATCATGACTGGAAGTTCATTAAAAGTTAAACGTTTGCTTTTTCAGTCAATGTTGTAAGCAGAAATTAAGGTTCTTATTCTAAAAAGGTTCAAAAAAAAGCTTGATGACATTTTAATTTACATTCTTACTGTTTGGATGTTAAAAACTTGATTTTTTAGGAGATACACTGAATGTTAATGAAAAAAGAAAAAGTTTGCTTTTCAGTCAAAGTTCTTAGCACAAATCAGTTTTTTCAGCCTATAAAAGTCCGAAAAAGCTGATTGTTGTCATTTTATTTTTCATTCTTACTGGGAGTGTCAAAACTTGATTTTTAATGAGATACACTGAAATGTACATGAAAAGTGAAAAAGTTTGCTTTCCTTCAGTTTTCTCTTAGCAAAAATCAGGTTTAAGCCTAAAATGTCCGAAAAAGCTAAATGACATTTTATTTTTCATTCTTATTGGTTTGGATGTCAAAACGTGATTTATCATGACTGGAATGTTCATTAAAAGTTAAAAAACGTTTGCTTTTCAGTCAATGTTGTAAGCAGAAATTAAGGTTCTTATTCTAAAAAAGTTCAAAAAAAGCTTGATACATTTTAATTTACATTCTTACTGTTTGGATTCAAAACTTGATTTTTCATGAGATACACTGAATGTACATGAAAAGTGAAAAAGTTTGCTTTTCTTCAATTTCTTAGCAAAATCAGGTTTTTCAGCCTAAAATGTCCCAAAAGCTAATGACATTTTATTTTTCATTCTTATTGTTTGGATGTCAAAACTTGATTTATCATGACTGGAATGTTCATTAAAAGTTAAAACGTTTGCTTTTCAGTCAATGTTTAAGCAGAAATTAAGGTTCTTATTCTAAAAAGTTCAAAAAAAGCTAAATGACATTTTAATTTACATTCTTACTGTTGGATGTCAAAACTTGATTTTTTTGAGATACACTGAATGTTCATGAAAAGTGAAAAAGTTTGCTTTTCAGTCAGAGTTCTTAGCACAAATCAGGTTTTCAGCCTAAAAAGTCCAAAAAAGCTAAATGTTATTTTATTTTCATTCTTACTGTTTGGATGTCAAAACTTGATTTTTCATGAGATACACTGAAATGTACATGAAAAGTGAAAAAAGTTTGCTTGTCTTCAGATTTCTTAGCAAAAAATCAGTTTTAAGCCTAAAATGTCCGAAAAAAGCTGAATGATATTTTAGTTTTCATTCTTATTGTTTGGATGGGCAAACTTGATTTATCATGACTGGAATGTTCATTAAAAGTTAAAACGTTTGCTTTTCAGTCAGATGTTGTAAGCAGAAATTAAGGTTCTTATTCTAAAAATTCAAAAAAAAGCTTGATGACATTTTATTTTTCATTCTTACTGTTTGGATGTCAAAACTTGATTTTTCATGAGATACACTGAAATGTACATGAAAAGTGAAAAAAGTTTGCTTTGTCTTCAGATTTCTTAGCAAAAATCAGGTTTTCAGCCTAAAATGTCCGAAAAAGCTAAATGACATTTTATTTTTCATTCTATTGTTTGGATGTCAAAACTTGATTTATCATGACTGGAATGTTTCATTAAAAGTTAAAACGTTGCTTGTCAGTCATGTTGTAAAGCAGAAAATTAAGGGTTCTTATTCTAAAAAGTTCAAAAAACTAAATGACATTTAATTTACATCTTCTTACTGTTGGATGTTAAAACTTGATTTTTATGAGATACACTGAATGTTTCATGAAAATGAAAAAGTTTGCTTTTCATTCAGAGTTCTTTAGCACAATGAGGTTTTCAGCCTAAAAAAGTCCCAAAAGAGCTAAATGTTATTTCATCGTCATTCTTACTGTTTGATGTCAAAACGTGATTTTTCATGAGATACACTGAAATGTACATGAAAAGTGAAAAAGTTTGCTTTTCTTCAGATTTCTTAGCAGAAATCAGGTTTTCAGCCTAAAATGTCCGAAAAAGCTGAATGATATTTTATTTTTCATTCTTATTGTTTGGATGTCAAAACTTGATTTATCATGACTGGAATGTTCATTAAAAGTTAAAACGTTTGCTTTCAGTCATGTTGTAACAGAAATTAAGGTTCTTATTCTAAAAAAAGTTCAAAAAAAGCTTGATGACATTTATTTTTCAGTCTTACTGTTTGGATGTCAAAACTTGATTTTTCATGAGATACACTGAAAATGTACATGAAAAGTGAAAAAAGTTGCTTTTCTTCAGATTTCTTAGCAAAAATCAGGTTTTCAGCCTAAAATGTCCGAAAAAGCTAATGACATTTATTTTTCATTCTTATTGTTTGGATGTCAAAACTTGATTATCATGACTGGAATGTTCATTAAAAGTTAAAACGTTTGCTTTTCAGTCAATTGTTGTAAGCAAGAAATTAAGGTTCTTATTCTAAAAAGTTCAAAAAAAAGCTAAATGACATTTTAATTTACATTCTTACTGTTGGATGTTAAAACTTGATTTTTTATGAGATACACTGAATGTTAATGAAAAAAGAAAAAGTTTTGCTTTTCATTCAGAGTTCTTAGCAAAAATGAGGGTTTTCAGCCTATAAAAGTCTGAAACAGCTAATGACAATTTATTTTCATTATTATTGTTGGATGTCAAAACTTGATTTATCATGACTGGAATGTTCATTTAAAAGTTAAAACTTTTGCTTTTCAGTCAAAGTTGTAAGCAGAAATTAAGGTTCTTATTCTAAAAAGTTCAAAAAAAAAAGCTAATGACATTTATTTACATTCTTACTGTTTGATGTCAAAACTTGATTTTTCATGAGATACACTGAAATGTACATGAAAAGTGAAAAAGGTTTGGGCTTTTCCTTCTTCAGATTTCTTAGCAAAATCAGGTTTAAGCCTAAAAATGGTCCGAAAAAGCTGAATGATAGTTTATTTTCATTCTTATTGTTTTGGATGTCAAAACTTGATTTATCATGACTGGAATGTTTCATTAAAAGTTAAAACG
This sequence comes from Oryzias woworae, assembly GCA_016861445.1. Classification (NCBI taxonomy): domain Eukaryota; kingdom Metazoa; phylum Chordata; class Actinopteri; order Beloniformes; family Adrianichthyidae; genus Oryzias; species Oryzias woworae. The sequence continues at coordinate 54,358 of BOLG01001519.1, forward strand.
TTGCTTTTCAGTCAATGTTGTAAGCAGAAATTAAGGTTCTTATTCTAAAAAGTTCAAAAAAAGCTAAATGACATTTTATTTTTCATTCTTATTGTTTGGATGTTAAAGACTTGATTTTTTATGAGAATACAACTGAATGTTCATGAAAAAAGAAAAAGTTTGCTTTTCAGTCAAAGTTGTTAGCAAAAATCAGGTTTTCAGCCTAAAATGTCCGAAAAGAGCTAAATGACATTTTATTTTTCATTCTTATTGTTTGGATGTCAAAACTTGATTTATCATGAATGGAATGTTCATTAAAAGTTAAAACGTTGCTTTTCAGTCAATGTTGTAAGGCAGAAATTAAGGTTCTTATTCTAAAAAGTTCAAAAAAAGCTAAATGACATTTTAATTTACATTCTTTCTGTTTGGATGTCAAAACTTGATTTTTTATTAGATACAACCGAATGTTCATAAAAATGAAAAAGTTTGCTTTTCAGTCAAAGTTGTTAGCAAAAATCAGGTTTTCAGCCTAAAAATGTCCGAAAAAGCTAAATGACATTTTATTTTTCATTCTTATTGTTGGATGTCAAAACTTGATTTATCATGAATGGAATGTTCATTAAAAGTTAAAACGTTGCTTGTCAGTCAATGTTGTAAGCAGAAATTAAGGTTCTTATTCTAAAAAGTTCAAAAAAAGCTAAATGACATTTGAATTTACATTCTTACTGTTTGGATGTCACAACTTGATTTTTTATTAGATACACACCGGAATGTTCATAAAAAAGTGAAAAAAGTTGCTTTTCAGTCAAAGTTGTTAGCAAAAATCAGGTTTCAGCCTAGAAGAGTCCGAAAAAGCTAAATGACATTTTATTTTTCATTCTTATTGTTTTGGATGTCAAAACTTGATTTATCATGAATGGAATGTTCATTAAAAGTTAAAACGTTTTGCTTTTCAGTCAATGTTGTAAGCAGAAATTAAGGTTCTTATTCTAAAAAGTTTCAAAAAAGCTAATGACATTTAATTTACATTCTTACTGTTTGGATGTTAAAACGTGATTTTTCATGAGATAAACACTGAAATGTACATGAAAAGTGAAAAAGTTTCTTTTCTCAGATTCTTAGCACAAATCAGGTTTTCAGCCTAAAATGTCCGAAAAAGCTAAATGACATTTTATTTTCATTATTATTGTTTGGATGTCAAAACTTGATTTATCATGACTGGAATGTTCATTAAAAGTTAAAACGTTTGCTTTTCAGTCAAAGTTGTAGCAGAAATTAAGGTTCTTATTCTAAAAAGTTCAAAAAAGCTTAATGACATTTTAATTTACATTCTTACTGTTTGGATGTCAAAAACTTGATTTTTCATGAGATACACTGAATGTACATGAAAAGTGAAAAAGTTGGCTTTTCTTCAGATTTTCTTAGCAAAAATCAGGTTTTAAGCCTAAAAATGTCCGAAAAAAGCTAAATGACATTTTATTTTTCATTCTTACTGTTTGGAATGTCAAAACATGATTTATCATGACTGGAATGTTCATTAAAAGTTAAAACGTTTGGGGCGTTCAGTCAATGTTGGAAGCAGAAATTAAGGTTCTTATTCTAAAAAAGTTCAAAAAAAGCTAAATGACATTTTAATTTACATTCTTACTGTTTGGGATGTTAAAACTTGATTTTTATGAGATACACTGAATGGTTAAGGCAAAAAAGAAAAAGTTTGCTTCAGTCAAGTGCTTAGCACAAATCAGGTTTTTAGCCTAAAAAGTCCCAAAAAAGCTAAATGTTATTTTAGTCGTCATTCTTACTGTTTGGATGTCAAAACTTGATTTTTCATGAGATACACTGAAATGTACATGAAAAGGAAAAAATTTGCTTTTTTTTCAGTTTCTTAGCAAAATCAGGTTTCAGCCTAAAATGTCCGAAAAGCTAAATGACATTTTATTTTTCATTCTTACTTGTTTGGATGTCAAAACTTGATTTTTCATGAGAAACTGAAATGTTCATGAAAAGTGAAAACGTTTGCTTTTCTTCAGATGTTCTTAGCAAAATCAGGTTTTCAGCCTAAAAGTCCCAAAAAAGCTAAATGACATTTTATTTTCATTCTTACTGTTTGGATGTCAAAACTTGATTTTTCATGAGATACACTGAAATTCATGAAAAGTGAAAAAGTTTGCTTTTCTTCAGATTTTGTAGCAAAATCAGGTTTCAGCCTAAAATTTCCGAAAAAGCTAAATGACATTTTAATTTTTCATTCTTACTGTTTGGATGTCAAAACTTGATTTTTATCATGACTGGAATGTTCATTAAAAGTTAAAACGTTTGCTTTTCAGTCAAAGTTGTAAGCAGAATTAAGGTTTCTTATTCTAAAAGTTCAAAAAAAGCTAAATGAATTTTAATTTACATTCTTACTGTTTGGATGTCAAAACTTGATTTTCATGAGATACACTGAATGTACATGAAAAGTGAAAAAGTTTGCTTTTCTCAGATTTCTTAGCAAAATCAGGTTTTCAGCCTAAATGTCCGAAAAAGCTAAATGACATTTATTTTTCATTCTTATTGTTTGGATGTCAAACTTGATTTATCATGACTGGAATGTTCATTAAAAGTTAAAACGTTTGCTTTTCAGTCAATGTTGTAAGCAAAATTAAGGTTCTTATTCTAAAAGTTCAAAAAAGCTAAATGACATTTTAATTTACATTCTTACTGTTTGGATGTCAAAACTTGATTTTCATAGATACACTGAATGTTCATGAAAAGTGAAAAGTTTTGCTTTTCAGTCAGAGTTCTTAGCACAAATCAGGTTTTCAGCCTAAAAAGTCCCAAAAAGCTAAATGTTATCTTAGTCGTCATTCTTACTGTTTGGATGTCAAACTTGATTTTTCATGAGATACACTGAAATGTACATGAAAAGTGAAAAAGTTTGCTTTTTCTCAGATTTTCTTAGCAAAAATCAGGTTTTCAGCCTAAAATGTCCGAAAAGCTAAATGACATTTTATTTTTCATTCTTATTTTTGGATGTCAAAACTTGATTTATCATGACTGGAATGTTCATTAAAAGTTAAAACGTTTGCTTTTCAGTCAATGTTGTAAGCAGAAATTAAGGTTCTTATTCTAAAAAGTTCAAAAAAAGCTAAATGACATTTTAATTTACATTCTTACTGTTTGGATTTCAAACTTGATTTTTCATGACTGGAATGTTCATGAAAGTGAAAAAGTTTGCTTTTCATTCAGTGTTAGCACAAATCAGGTTTTCTGCCTAAAAATTTCAAAAAAGCTAAATGACATTTTAATTTCATTCTTACTGTTTGGATGTCAAAACTTGATTTTTCATGAGATACACTGAAATGTACATGAAAGTGAAAAGTTTGCTTTTTTCAGATTTCTTAGCAAAAATCAGGTTTTCAGCCTAAAAGGTCCGAAAAAGCTAAATGACATTTTATTTTTCATTCTTATTGTTTGGATGTCAAAACTTGATTTATCATGACTGGAATGTTCATTAAAAGTTAAAACGTTTGCTTTTCAGTCAATTTGTAAGCAAAATTAAGGTTCTTTTCTAAAAAGTTCAAAAAAGCTAAATGACATTTTAATTTTACATTCTTACTGTTTGGATGTCAAAACTTGATTTTTCATGAGATACACTGAAATGTACATGAAAAAGTGAAAAAGTTTGCTTTTCTTTCAGATTTCTTAGCAAAAATCAGGTTTTCAGCCTAAAATGTCCGAAAACTAAATGACATTTTATTTTTCATTCTTATTGTTTGGATGTCAAAACTTGATTTATCATGACTGGAATGTTCATTAAAAGTTAAAACGTTTGCTTTTCAGTCAATTTTGTAAGAGAAATTAAGGTTCTTATTCTAAAAAGTTCAAAAAAGCTAAATGACATTTTAATTACATTCTTACTGTTTGGATGTCAAAACTTGATTTTTCATGAGATACACTGAATGTTCATGAAAAAGAAAAAGTTTGCTTTTTTTCAGAGTTCTTAGCACAAATCAGGTTCTCAGCCTAAAAGTCCCAAAAAAGCTAAATGTTACTTAGTCGTCATTCTTACTGTTTGGATGTCAAAACTTGATTTTTCATGATACACTGAAATTACATGAAAAGTGAAAAAGTTTGCTTTTTCAGATTTCTTCTTAGCAAAAATCAGGTTTTCAGCCTAAAAGTCCAAAAAAGCTAAATGTTATTTTAGTCGTCATTCTTACTGTTTGGATGTCAAAACTTGATTTTTCATGAGATACACTGAATGTACATGAAAAGTGAAAAAGTTTGCTTTTCTTTCAGATTTCTTAGCAAAAATCAGGTTTTCAGCCTAAAATGTCCAAAAAGCTAAATGACATTTTATTTTTCATTCTTACTGTTTGGATGTCAAAACTTGATTTTTCATGAGATACACTGAATGTACATGAAAAGTGAAAAAGTTTGCTTTTCTTCAGATTTCTTAGCAAAATCAGGTTTTTCAGCCTAAATGTCCAAAAGCTAAATGACATTTATTTTTCATTCTTATTGTTTGGATGTCAAACTTGATTTTTCATGACTGGAATGTTCATTAAAAGTTAAAAAGTTTGCTTTTCAGTCATGTTGTAAGCAAATTAAGTTCTTAGCCTAAAAAGTTCAAAAAAGCTAAATGACATTTAAACTTACATTCTTACTGTTTGGATGTCAAAACTTGATTTTTCATGAGATACACTGAAATGTTCATGAAAGTGAAAAGTTTGCTTTTCATCAGAGTTTCTTAGCAAAAATCAGGTTCTCAGCCTAAAAGTCCGAAAAAGCTAAATGTTATCTTAGTCGTCATTCTTACTGTTTGGATGTCAAAACTTGATTTTTCATGAGATACACTGAAATGTACATGAAAAGTGAAAAAGTTTGCTTTTCTTCAGATTCTTAGCAAAATCAGGTTTTCAGCCTAAAATGTCCGAAAAGCTAAATGACATTTTATTTTTCATTCTTACTGTTTGGATGTCAAAACTTGATTTTTCATGAGATACACTGAAATGTTCATGAAAAGTGAAAAAGTTTGCTTTTCATCAGATTCTTAGCAAAAATCAGGTTTCAGCCTAAAATGTCCGAAAAAGCTAAATGACATTTTATTTTTCATTCTTACTGTTTGGATGTCAAAACTTGATTTTTCATGACTGGAATGTTCATTAAAAGTGAAAACGTTTGCTTTCATTCAAGTTGTAAGCAAAATTAAGGTTTTATTCCTAAAAAGTTCAAAAAAGCTAAATGACATTTTAATTTACATTCTTACTGTTTGGATGTCAAAACTTGATTTTTCATGAGATACACTGAATGTTCATGAAAAGTGAAAAGTTTGCTTTTTTTCAGAGTTCTTAGCACAAATCAGGTTTTCAGCCTAAAAAGTCCAAAAAAAGCTAAATGACATTTTATTTTTCATTCTTATTGTTTGGATGTCAAAACTTGATTTTTCATGAGATACACTGAATGTTCATGAAAAGTGAAAAAGTTTGCTTTTCTTCAGAGTTCTTAGCACAAATCAGGTTTTCAGCCTAAAATTCCCAAAAAGCTAAATGTTATTTTATCTCATTCTTACTGTTTGGATGTCAAACTTTGATTTTTCATGAGATACACTGAAATGTACATGAAAAAGTGAAAAGTTTGCTTTTCTTTCAGAATTTCTTAGCAAAATCAGGTTTTCAGCCTAAAAGTCCGAAAAAGCTAAATGACATTTTATTTTTCATTCTTATTGTTTGGATGTCAAAACTTGATTTTATCATGACTGGAATGTTCATTAAAAGTTAAAACGTTTGCTTTTCAGTCAGAGTTGTAAGCAAAAATTAAGGTTTATTCTAAAAGTTCAAAAAAGCTAAATGACATTTTAATTTACATTCTTACTGTTTGGATGTCAAAACTTGATTTTTCATGAGATACACTGATGTTCATGAAAAGAAAAAGTTTGCTTTTTCAGATTCTTAGCAAAAATCAGGTTTTCAGCCTAAAAAGTCCAAAAAAAGCTAAATGTTATTTTAGTCGTCATTCTTTACTGTTTGGATGTCAAAACTTGATTTTTCATGAGATACACTGAAATGTACATGAAAGTGAAAAAGTTTGCTTTTCTTCAGATTTCTTAGCAAAAATCAGTTTTTCAGCCTAAAATGTCCGAAAAAGCTAATGACATTTTATTTTTCATTCTTATTGTTGGATGTCAAAACTTGATTTATCATGACTGGAATGTTCATTAAAAGTTAAAACGTTTGCTTTTCAGTCAATGTTGTAAGCAGAAATTAAGGTTCTTATTCTAAAAGTTCAAAAAAAAGCTAAATGACATTTTAATTTACATTCTTACTGTTTGGATGTCAAAACTTGATTTTTCATGAGATACACTGAATGTCATGAAAAAGAAAAAGTTTGCTTTTCAGTTCCAGAGTTATTAAGCAACAAATCAGGTTTTCAGCCTAAAAGTCCGCAAAAGAGCTAAATGTTATCTTAGTCGTCATTCTTACTGTTTGGATGTAAAAACTTGATTTTTCATGAGATACACTGAAATGTACATGAAAAGTGAAAAAAGTTTGCTTTTTCTTTCAGATTTTCTTAGCAAAAATCAGGTTTTCAGCCTAAAAGGTCCGAAACAGAGCTAATGACATTTATTAGTCTATTCTTAGTGTTTGGCTGTCAAAACTTGATTTTATCATGACTGGAATGTTCTTAAAAGTTTAAAACGTTGCTTTTCAGTCAATGTTGTAAGCAGAAATTAAGGTTCTGATTCTAAAAAGTTCAAAAAAAGCTAAATGACATTTTAATTTACATTCTTACTGTTTGGATGTCAAAACTTGATTTTTCATGAGATACACTGAAATGTTCATGAAAAGTGAAAATTTGCTTTTTTCAGATTTTTCTTAGCAAAATCAGGTTTTCAGCCTAAAAGTCCGAAAAAGGCTAAATGACATTTTATTTTTCATTCTTACTGTTTGGATGTCAAAACTTGATTTTTCATGAGATACACTGAAATGTACATGAAAAGTGAAAAGTTTGCTTTTCTTTTTAGATTTCTTAGCAAAAATCAGGTTTTCAGCCTAAAATGTCCGAAAAAGCTAAATGACATTTTATTTTTCATTCTTATTGTTTGGATGTCAAAACTTGATTTATCATGACTGGAATGTTCATTAAAAGTTAAACGTTTGCTTTTCAGTCAATGTTGTAGCAGAAATTAAGGTTCTTATTCTAAAAAGTTCAAAAAAAGCTAAATGACATTTTAATTTACATTCTTACTGTTTGGATGTCAAAACTTGATTTTTCATGAGATACACTGAATGTTCATGAAAAAGAAAAAGTTTGCTTTTTTTCAGAGTTTCTTAGCACAAATCAGGTTTTCAGCCTAAAAGTCCAAAAAGCTAAATGTTATCTTAGTCGTCATTCTTACTGTTTGGATGTCAAAACTTGATTTTTCATGAGATACAATGTACATGAAAAGTGAAAAAGTTTGCTTTTCTTCAGATTTCTTAGCAAAAATCAGGTTTTTCAGCCTAAAATGTCCGAAAAAGCTAAATGACATTTATTTTTCATTCTTATTGTTTGGATGTCAAAACTTGATTTATCATGACTGGAATGTTCATTAAAAGTTAAAACGTTTGCTTTTCAGTCAATTTGTAAGCAGAAATTAAGGTTCTTTCTTAAAAAGTTCAAAAAGCTAAATGACATTTTAATTTACATTCTTACTGTTTGGATGTCAAAACTTGATTTTTCATGAGATACACTGAATGTTCATATGAAAAGTGAAAAGTTTGCTTTTTCAGTCAGAGTTCTTAGCAAAAATCAGGTTTTCAGCCTAAAAGTCCGAAAAAGCTAAATGACATTTTATTTTTCATTCTTATTGTTTGGATGTCAAAACTTGATTTATCATGACTGGAATGTTCATTAAAAGTTAAAACGTTTGCTTTTCAGTCAATGTTGTAAGCAAAATTAAGGTTCTTATTCTAAAAGTCAAAAAGCTAAATGACATTTATTTACATTCTTACTGTTTGGATGTCAAAACTTGATTTTTCATGAGATACACTGAATGTTCATGAAAAAAGAAAAAGTTTGCTTTTCATTCAGAGTTCTTAGCACAAATCAGGTTCTTAGCCTAAAAAGTCCCAAAAAAGCTAAATGTTATCTTAGTCGTCATTCTTACTGTTTGGATGTCAAAACTTGATTTTTCATGAGATACACTGAAATGTACATGAAAAGTGAAAAAGTTTGCTTTTTCAGATTTCTTAGCAAAAATCAGGTTTTCAGCCTAAAATGTCCGAAAAAGCTAAATGACATTTTATTTTTCATTCTTACTGTTTGGATGTCAAAACTTGATTTTTCATGAGATACACTGAAATGTTCATGAAAAGTGAAAAGTTTGCTTTTCTTCAGATTTCTTAGCAAAAATCAGGTTTTCAGCCTAAAAAGTCCGAAAAGCTAAATGACATTTTATTTTTCATTCTTATTGTTTGGATGTCAAAACTTGATTTATCATGACTGGAATGTTCATTAAAAGTTAAAACGTTTGCTTTTCAGTCAATGTTGTAGCAAATTAAGTTTTTATTCTAAAAAGTTCAAAAAAGCTAAATGACATTTTAATTTCATTCTTACTGTTTGGATGTCAAAACTTGATTTTTCATGAGATACACTGAATGTACATGAAAAAGAAAAGTTTGCTTTTCTTCAGATTTCTTAGCAAAAATCAGGTTTTCAGCCTAAAAAGTCCGAAAAGCTAAATGACATTTTATTTTCATTCTTATTGTTTGGATGTCAAAACTTGATTTATCATGACTGGAATGTTCATTAAAAGTTAAAACGTTTGCTTTTCAGTCAAGTTGTAAGCAAAAATAAGGTTCTTATTCTAAAAAGTTCAAAAAGCTAAATGACATTAATTTACATTCTTACTGTTTGGATGTCAAAACTTGATTTTTCATGAGATACACTGAATGTTCATGAAAAGTGAAAAAGTTTGCTTTTCATCAGAGTTCTTAGCACAAATCAGGTTTTCAGCCTAAAAAGTCCCAAAAAGCTAAATGTTATCTTAGTCGTTCATTCTTACTGTTTGGATGTCAAAACTTGATTTTTCATGAGATACACTGAAATGTACATGAAAAGTGAAAAAGTTTGCTTTCTTCAGATTTCTTAGCAAAAATCAGGTTTTCAGCCTAAAAGTCCAAAAAAGCTAAATGTTATTTTATCGTCATTCTTACTGTTTGGATGTCAAAACTTGATTTTTCATGAGATACACTGAAATGTACATGAAAAGTAAAAAGTTTGCTTTTCTTTCAGATTTCTTAGCAAAAATCAGGTTTTCAGCCTAAAATGTCCGAAAAGCTAAATGACATTTTATTTTTCATTCTTATTGTTTGGATGTCAAAACTTGATTTATCATGACTGGAATGTTCATTAAAAGTTAAAACGTTTGCTTTTCAGTCAATGTTGTTAGCAGAAATTAAGGTTTTATTCTAAAGTTTCAAAAAAGCTAAATGACATTTTAATTTACATTCTTACTGTTTGGATGTCAAAACTTGATTTTTCATGAGATACACTGAATGTTCATGAAAAGTGAAAAAGTTTGCTTTTCAGTCAGAGTTGTTAGCACAAATCAGGTTTTCAGCCTAAAAAGTCCCAAAAAGCTAAATGTTATCTTAGTCGTCATTCTTACTGTTTGGATGTCAAAACTTGATTTTTCATGAGATACACTGAAATGTTCATGAAAAGTGAAAAAGTTTGCTTTTTTTCAGATTTCTTAGCAAAATCAGGTTTTCAGCCTAAAATGTCCGAAAAGCTAAATGACATTTTATTTTTCATTCTTACTGTTTGGATGTCAAAACTTGATTTTTCATGAGATACACTGAATGTTCATGAAAAGTGAAAAAGTTTGCTTTTTTTCAGAGTTCTTAGCACAAATCAGGTTTTCAGCCTAAAAAGTCCAAAAGAGCTAAATGTTATCTTAGTCGTCATTCTTACTGTTTGGATGTCAAAACTTGATTTTTCATGAGATACACTGAAATGTACATGAAAAGTGAAAAAGTTTGCTTTTTCAGATTTCTTAGCAAAATCAGGTTTTCAGCCTAAAATGTCCGAAAAAGCTAAATGACATTTTATTTTTCATTCTTATTGTTTGGATGTCAAAACTTGATTTATCATGACTGGAATGTTCATTAAAAGTTAAAACGTTTGCTTTTCAGTCAAGTTGTAAGCAGAAATTAAGGTTCTTATTCTAAAAAGTTCAAAAAAGCTAAATGACATTTTAATTTACATTCTTACTGTTTGGATGTCAAAACTTGATTTTTCATGAGATACACTGAATGTTCATGAAAAGTGAAAAAGTTTGCTTTTCAGTCAAGTTGTTAGCAAAAATCAGGTTTTCAGCCTAAAAAGTCCAAAAAAGCTAAATGACATTTTATTTTTCATTCTTACTGTTTGGATGTCAAAACTTGATTTTTCATGAGATACACTGAAATGTACATGAAAAGTGAAAAAGTTTGCTTTTTTCAGATTTCTTAGCAAAAATCAGGTTTTCAGCCTAAAAAGTCCGAAAAAGCTAAATGTTATTTTAGTCGTCATTCTTACTGTTTGGATGTCAAAACTTGATTTTTCATGAGATACACTGAAATGTACATGAAAGTGAAAAAGTTTGCTTTTCTTCAGATTTCTTAGCAAAAATCAGGTTTTCAGCCTAAAATGTCCGAAAAAGCTAAATGACATTTTATTTTTCATTCTTATTGTTTGGATGTCAAAACTTGATTTATCATGACTGGAATGTTCATTAAAAGTTAAAACGTTTGCTTTTCAGTCAATGTTGTAAGCAGAAATTAAGGTTCTTATTCTAAAAAGTTCAAAAAAAGCTAAATGACATTTTAATTTACATTCTTACTGTTTGGATGTCAAAACTTGATTTTTCATGAGATACACTGAAATGTTCATGAAAAAGAAAAGTTTGCTTTTCATTCAGAGTTCTTAGCACAAATCAGGTTTTCAGCCTAAAAAGTCCAAAAAGCTAAATGTTATCTTAGTCGTCATTCTTACTGTTTGGATGTCAAAACTTGATTTTTCATGAGATACACTGAATGTACATGAAAAGTGAAAAAGTTTGCTTTTTCAGATTTCTTAGCAAAAATCAGGTTTTCAGCCTAAAATGTCCGAAAAAGCTAAATGACATTTTATTTTTCATTCTTATTGTTTGGATGTCAAAACTTGATTTATCATGACTGGAATGTTCATTAAAAGTTAAAACGTTTGCTTTTCAGTCAAGTTGTAAGCAGAAATTAAGGTTCTTATTCTAAAAAGTTCAAAAAAAGCTAAATGACATTTAAATTTACATTCTTACTGTTTGGATGTCAAAACTTGATTTTTCATGAGATACACTGAATGTTCATGAAAAGTGAAAAAGTTTGCTTTTCAGTCAGAGTTCTTAGCAAAAATCAGGTTTTTCAGCCTAAAAGTCCAAAAAGCTAAATGACATTTTTTTTTCATTCTTATTGTTTGGATGTCAAAACTTGATTTATCATGACTGGAATGTTCATTAAAAGTTAAAACGTTTGCTTTTCAGTCAATGTTGTAAGCAGAAATTAAGGTTCTTATTCTAAAAGTTCAAAAAAGCTAAATGACATTTTAATTTACATTCTTACTGTTGGATGTCAAAACTTGATTTTTCATGAGATACACTGAATGTTCATGAAAAAAGAAAAAGTTTGCTTTTCATTCAGAGTTCTTAGCACAAATCAGGTTTTCAGCCTAAAAAGTCCAAAAAAAGCTAAATGTTATCTTAGTCGTCATTCTTACTGTTTGGATGTCAAAACTTGATTTTCATGAGATACACTGAAATGTTACATGAAAAGTGAAAAAGTTTGCTTTTCTTCAGATTCTTAGCAAAAATCAGGTTTTCAGCCTAAAAAGTCCAAAAAAGCTAAATGTTATTTTATCGTCATTCTTACTGTTTGGATGTCAAAACTTGATTTTTCATGAGATACACTGAATGTACATGAAAAGTGAAAAGTTTGCTTTTCTTCAGATTTCTTAGCAAAAATCAGGTTTTCAGCCTAAAAGTCCGAAAAAGCTAAATGACATTTTATTTTTCATTCTTATTGTTTGGATGTCAAAACTTGATTTATCATGACTGGAATGTTCATTAAAAGTTAAACGTTTGCTTTTCAGTCAAGTTGTAAGCAGAAATTAAGGTTCTTATTCTAAAAAGTTCAAAAAAGCTAAATGACATTTTAATTTACATTCTTACTGTTTGGATGTCAAAACTTGATTTTTCATGAGATACACTGAATGTTCATGAAAAAGAAAAAGTTTGCTTTTCATTCAGAGTTCTTAGCACAAATCAGGTTTTCAGCCTAAAAAGTCCAAAAAAGCTAAATGTTATCTTAGTCGTCATTCTTACTGTTTGGATGTCAAAACTTGATTTTTCATGAGATACACTGAAATGTACATGAAAAGTGAAAAAGTTTGCTTTTCTCAGATTTCTTAGCAAAAATCAGGTTTTCAGCCTAAAAGTCCAAAAAAAGCTAAATGTTATTTATCGTCATTCTTTTACTGTTTGGATGTCAAAACTTGATTTTTCATGAGATACACTGAAATGTACATGAAAAGTGAAAAAGTTTGCTTTTCTTCAGATTTCTTAGCAAAAATCAGGTTTTCAGCCTAAATGTCCGAAAAAGCTAAATGACATTTTATTTTTCATTCTTATTGTTTGGATGTCAAAACTTGATTTATCATGACTGGAATGTTCATTAAAAGTTAAAACGTTTGCTTTTCAGTCAAAGTTGTAAGCAGAAATAAGGTTCTTATTCTAAAAAGTTCAAAAAAAGCTAAATGACATTTAATTTACATTCTTACTGTTTGGATGTCAAAACTTGATTTTTCATGAGATACACTGAATGTTCATGAAAAAAGAAAAAGTTTGCTTTTCAGTCAGAGTTCTTAGCACAAATCAGGTTTTCAGCCTAAAAAGTCCCAAAAGCTAAATGTTATCTTAGTCGTCATTCTTACTGTTTGGATGTCAAAACTTGATTTTCATGAGATACACTGAAATGTACATGAAAAGTGAAAAAGTTTGCTTTTTTCAGATTTCTTAGCAAAATCAGGTTTTCAGCCTAAAAGTCCGAAAAAGCTAAATGACATTTTTTTTTCATTCTTACTGTTTGGATGTCAAAACTTGATTTTTCATGAGATACACTGAATGTTCATGAAAAGTGAAAAAGTTGCTTTCTTTTCTTCAGATTTCTTAGCAAAAATCAGGTTTTCAGCCTAAAATGTCCGAAAAGCTAAATGACATTTTATTTTTCATTCTTACTGTTTGGATGTCAAAACTTGATTTTTCATGACTGGAATGTTCATTAAAAGTGAAAACGTTTGCTTTTCAGTCAATGTTGTAAGCAAAATCAGGTTTTTATTCTAAAAAGTCTCAAAAAAGCTAAATGACATTTTATTTACATTCTTACTGTTTGGATGTCAAAACTTGATTTTTCATGAGATACACTGAAATGTACATGAAAAGTGAAAAAGTTTGCTTTTTTCAGATTTCTTAGCAAAATCAGGTTTTCAGCCTAAAATGTCCGAAAAAGCTAAATGACATTTTATTTTTCATTCTTATTGTTTGGATGTCAAAACTTGATTTATCATGACTGGAATGTTCATTAAAAGTTAAAACGTTTGCTTTTCAGTCAAAGTTGTAAGCAGAAATTAAGGTTCTTATTCTAAAAAGTTCAAAAAAAGCTAAATGACATTTAATTTACATTCTTACTGTTTGGATGTCAAAACTTGATTTTTCATGAGATACACTGAATGTTCATGAAAAAGAAAAAGTTTGCTTTTCATTCAGAGTTCTTAGCACAAATCAGGTTTTCAGCCTAAAAAGTCCCAAAAGAGCTAAATGTTATCTTAGTCGTCATTCTTACTGTTTGGATGTCAAAACTTGATTTTTCATGAGATACACTGAAATGTACATGAAAAGTGAAAAAGTTTGCTTTTTTCAGATTTCTTAGCAAAAATCAGGTTTTCAGCCTAAAATGTCCGAAAAAGCTAAATGACATTTTATTTTTCATTCTTATTGTTTGGATGTCAAAACTTGATTTATCATGACTGGAATGTTCATTAAAGTTAAAACGTTTGCTTTTCAGTCAAGTGTAAGCAGAAATTAAGGTTCTTATTCTAAAAAGTTCAAAAAAAGCTAAATGACATTTTAATTTACATTCTTACTGTTTGGATGTCAAAACTTGATTTTTTATGAGATACACTGAATGTTCATGAAAAGTGAAAAGTTTGCTTTTCAGTCAAAGTTGTTAGCAAAAATCAGGTTTTCAGCCTAAAAAGTCCAAAAAAGCTAAATGACATTTTATTTTTCATTCTTACTGTTTGGATGTCAAAACTTGATTTTTCATGAGATACACTGAATGTACATGAAAAGTGAAAAAGTTTGCTTTTTCAGATTTCTTAGCAAAATCAGGTTTTCAGCCTAAAAGTCCCAAAAAGCTAAATGTTATCTTAGTCGTCATTTTTACTGTTTGGATGTCAAAACTTGATTTTTCATGAGATACACTGAAATGTACATGAAAAGTGAAAAAGTTTGCTTTTCTTCAGATTTCTTAGCAAAAATCAGGTTTTCAGCCTAAAATGTCCGAAAAAGCTAAATGACATTTTATTTTTCATTCTTACTGTTTGGATGTCAAAACTTGATTTATCATGACTGGAATGTTCATTAAAAGTTAAAACGTTTGCTTTTCAGTCAATGTTGTAAGCAGAAATTAAGGTTCTTATTCTAAAAGTTCAAAAAAGCTAAATGACATTTTAATTTACATTCTTACTGTTGGATGTCAAAACTTGATTTTTCATGAGATACACTGAATGTTCATGAAAAAAGAAAAGTTTGCTTTTCATTCAGAGTTCTTAGCACAAATCAGGTTTTCAGCCTAAAAAGTCCAAAAAAAGCTAAATGTTTTTAGTCGTCATTCTTACTGTTTGGATGTCAAAACTTGATTTTTCATGAGATACACTGAATGTTCATGAAAAGTGAAAAAGTTTGCTTTTCTTCAGATTTCTTAGCAAAAATCAGGTTTTCAGCCTAAAAGTCCAAAAAAAGCTAAATGTTATTTTATCGTCATTCTTACTGTTTGGATGTCAAAACTTGATTTTTCATGAGATACACTGAAATGTCATGAAAAGTGAAAAAGTTTGCTTTTCTTCAGATTTCTTAGCAAAATCAGGTTTTCAGCCTAAAATGTCCGAAAAAGCTAAATGACATTTTATTTTTCATTCTTACTGTTTGGATGTCAAAACTTGATTTATCATGACTGGAATGTTCATTAAAAGTTAAAACGTTTGCTTTTCAGTCAAGTTGTAAGCAGAAATCAGGTTTTTAGCCTAAAAAGTTCCAAAAAAAGCTAAATGACATTTTAATTTACATTCTTACTGTTTGGATGTCAAAACTTGATTTTTCATGAGATACACTGAAATGTACATGAAAAGTGAAAAAGTTTGCTTTTTTCAGATTTCTTAGCAAAAATCAGGTTTTCAGCCTAAAATGTCCGAAAAAGCTAAATGACATTTTATTTTTCATTCTTATTGTTTGGATGTCAAAACTTGATTTATCATGACTGG
The DNA here is from genome assembly GCA_016861445.1 of Oryzias woworae. NCBI lineage: Eukaryota > Metazoa > Chordata > Actinopteri > Beloniformes > Adrianichthyidae > Oryzias > Oryzias woworae. The sequence continues at coordinate 69,913 of BOLG01001519.1, forward strand.
AATGTTCATTAAAAGTTAAAACGTTTGCTTTTCAGTCAATTTGTAAGCAGAAATTAGGTTCTTATTCTAAAAAGTTCAAAAAAAGCTAAATGACATTTAATTTACATTCTTACTGTTTGGATGTCAAAACTTGATTTTTCATGAGATACACTGAATGTTCATGAAAAGAAAAAGTTTGCTTTTCAGTCAGAGTTCTTAGCACAAATCAGGTTTTCAGCCTAAAAAGTCCCAAAAGAGCTAAATGTTATCTTAGTCGTCATTCTTACTGTTTGGATGTCAAAACTTGATTTTTCATGAGATACACTGAAATGTACATGAAGTGAAAAAGTTTGCTTTTTTCAGATTTCTTAGCAAAAATCAGGTTTTCAGCCTAAAAAGTCCGAAAAAGCTAAATGACATTTTAGTTTTCATTCTTACTGTTTGGATGTCAAAACTTGATTTTTCATGAGATACACTGAAATGTACATGAAAAGTGAAAAAGTTTGCTTTTCTTCAGATTTCTTAGCAAAATCAGGTTTTCAGCCTAAAATGTCCGAAAAAGCTAAATGACATTTTATTTTTCATTCTTACTGTTTGGATGTCAAAACTTGATTTTTCATGACACTGAATGTTCATTAAAAGTTAAAACGTTTGCTTTTCAGTCAATTTGTAAGCAAAATTAAGGTTCTTATTCTAAAAAGTTCAAAAAAGCTAAATGACATTTTATTTTCATTCTTACTGTTTGGATGTCAAAACTTGATTTTTCATGAGATACACTGAATGTTCATGAAAAGTGAAAAGTTTGCTTTTCTTCAGATTTTTAGCAAAATCAGGTTTTCAGCCTAAAAAGTCCGAAAAAAGCTAAATGACATTTTATTTTTCATTCTTATTGTTTGGATGTCAAAACTTGATTTTATCATGACTGGAATGTTCATTAAAAGTGAAAAACGTTTGCTTTTCAGTCAATGTTGTAAGCAAAATTAAGGTTTTCAGCCTAAAAAGTTCAAAAAAGCTAAATGACATTTTATTTACATTCTTACTGTTTGGATGTCAAAACTTGATTTTTCATGAGATACTGAAATGTTCATGAAAAAAGAAAAAGTTTGCTTTTCAGTCAGAGTTCTTAGCACAAATCAGGTTTTCAGCCTAAAAAGTCCGAAAAAGCTAAATGTTATCTTAGTCGTCATTCTTACTGTTTGGATGTCAAAACTTGATTTTTCATGAGATACACTGAAATGTACATGAAAAGTGAAAAAGTTTGCTTTTTTTCAGATTTCTTAGCAAAAATCAGGTTTTCAGCCTAAAATGTCCGAAAAAGCTAAATGACATTTTATTTTTCATTCTTATTGTTTGGATGTCAAAACTTGATTTATCATGACTGGAATGTTCATTAAAAGTTAAAACGTTTGCTTTTCAGTCAAGTTGTAAGCAGAAATTAGGTTCTTATTCTAAAAAGTTCAAAAAAGCTAAATGACATTTTAACTTTACATTCTTACTGTTTGGATGTCAAAACTTGATTTTTCATGAGATACACTGAATGTTCATGAAAAGTGAAAAGTTTGCTTTTCAGTCAAAGTTCTTAGCAAAATCAGGTTTTCAGCCTAAAAAGTCCAAAAAAAGCTAAATGACATTTTATTTTCATTCTTACTGTTTGGATGTCAAAACTTGATTTTTCATGAGATACACTGAATGTTCATGAAAAGTGAAAAAGTTTGCTTTTCAGTCAGAGTTCTTAGCAAAATCAGGTTTCAGCCTAAAAAGTCCCAAAAAAGCTAAATGTTATCTTAGTCGTCATTCTTACTGTTTGGATGTCAAAACTTGATTTTTCATGAGATACACTGAATGTTCATGAAAAGTGAAAAAGTTTGCTTTTCTTCAGATTTCTTAGCACAAAATCAGGTTTTCAGCCTAAAAAGTGTCCAAAAAAGCTAAATGTTATTTTAGTCGTCATTCTTACTGTTTGGATGTCAAAACTTGATTTTTCATGAGATACACTGAAATGTACATGAAAAGTGAAAAAGTTTGCTTTTCTTCAGATTTCTTAGCAAAAATCAGGTTTTCAGCCTAAAATGTCCGAAAAAGCTAAATGACATTTTATTTTTCATTCTTATTGTTTGGATGTCAAAACTTGATTTATCATGACTGGAATGTTCATTAAAAGTTAAAACGTTTGCTTTTCAGTCAAAGTTGTACGCAGAAATTAAGGTTCTTATTCTAAAAAGTTCAAAAAAAGCTAAATGACATTTTAACTTACATTCTTACTGTTTGGATGTCAAAACTTGATTTTTCATGAGATACACTGAATGTTCATGAAAAAAGAAAAAGTTTGCTTTTCATTCAGAGTTGTTAGCACAAATCAGGTTTTCAGCCTAAAAAGTCCCAAAAGAGCTAAATGTTATCTTAGTCGTCATTCTTACTGTTTGGATGTCAAAACTTGATTTTTCATGAGATACACTGAAATGTTACATGAAAAGTGAAAAAGTTTGCTTTTTTCAGTTTTCTTAGCAAAATCAGGTTTTCAGCCTAAAAGTCCGAAAAAGCTAAATGACATTTTATTTTCATTCTTATGTTTGGATGTCAAAACTTGATTTTTCATGAGATACACTGAATGTTCATGAAAAGTGAAAAAGTTTGCTTTTCTTCAGATTTCTTAGCAAAAATCAGGTTTTCAGCCTAAAATGTCCGAAAAAGCTAAATGACATTTTATTTTTCATTCTTATTGTTTGGATGTCAAAACTTGATTTTCATGACTGGAATGTTCATTAAAAGTTAAAACGTTTGCTTTTCAGTCAATGTTGTAAGCACAAATTAAGTTTCTTATTCTAAAAAGTCCAAAAAAAGCTAAATGACATTTTAATTTACATTCTTACTGTTTGGATGTCAAAACTTGATTTTTCATGAGATACACTGAAATGTACATGAAAAGTGAAAAAGTTTGCTTTTTTCAGATTTCTTAGCAAAAATCAGGTTTTCAGCCTAAAATGTCCGAAAAAAGCTAAATGACATTTTATTTTTCATTCTTATTGTTTGGATGTCAAAACTTGATTTATCATGACTGGAATGTTCATTAAAAGTTAAAACGTTTGCTTTTCAGTCAATGTTGTAAGCAGAAATTAAGGTTTTTATTCTAAAAAGTTCAAAAAAAGCTAAATGACATTTTAATTTACATTCTTAGTCGTCATTTTTACTGTTTGGATGTCAAAACTTGATTTTTCATGAGATACACTGAATGTTCATGAAAAAAGAAAAAGTTTGCTTTTCATCAGAGTTCTTAGCACAAATCAGGTTTTCAGCCTAAAAAGTCCAAAAGAGCTAAATGTTATCTTAGTCGTCATTCTTACTGTTTGGATGTCAAAACTTGATTTTTCATGAGATACACTGAAATGTACATGAAAAGTGAAAAAGTTTGCTTTTTTCAGATTTCTTAGCAAAAATCAGGTTTTCAGCCTAAAATGTCCGAAAAAGCTAAATGACATTTTATTTTTCATTCTTATGTTTGGATGTCAAAACTTGATTTATCATGACTGGAATGTTCATTAAAAGTTAAAACGTTTGCTTTTCAGTCAGATTTGTAAGCAGAAATTAAGGTTCTTATTCTAAAAAGTTCAAAAAAAGCTAAATGACATTTAATTTACATTCTTACTGTTTGGATGTCAAAACTTGATTTTTCATGAGATACACTGAATGTTCATGAAAAGTGAAAAGTTTGCTTTTCAGTCAAGTTGTTAGCAAAAATCAGGTTTTCAGCCTAAAAGTCCAAAAAAAGCTAAATGACATTTTATTTTTCATTCTTACTGTTTGGATGTCAAAACTTGATTTTTCATGAGATACACTGAAATGTTCATGAAAAGTGAAAAAGTTTGCTTTTTTCAGAGTTCTTAGCACAAATCAGGTTTCAGCCTAAAAAGTCCCAAAAAGCTAAATGTTATCTTAGTCGTCATTCTTACTGTTTGGATGTCAAAACTTGATTTTTCATGAGATACACTGAAATGTACATGAAAAGTGAAAAAGTTTGCTTTTCTTCAGATTTCTTAGCAAAAATCAGGTTTTCAGCCTAAAATGTCCGAAAAAGCTAAATGACATTTTATTTTTCATTCTTATTGTTTGGATGTCAAAACTTGATTTATCATGACTGGAATGTTCATTAAAAGTTAAAACGTTTGCTTTTCAGTCAATGTTGTAAGCAGAAATTAAGGTTCTTATTCTAAAAAGTTCAAAAAAAGCTAAATGACATTTTAATTTACATTCTTACTGTTTGGATGTCAAAACTTGATTTTTCATGAGATACACTGAATGTTCATGAAAAGTGAAAAAGTTTGCTTTTCAGTCAGAGTTCTTAGCACAAATCAGGTTTTCAGCCTAAAAAGTCCCAAAAGAGCTAAATGTTATCTTAGTCGTCATTCTTACTGTTTGGATGTCAAAACTTGATTTTTCATGAGATACACTGAATGTACATGAAAAGTGAAAAAGTTTGCTTTTTCAGATTTCTTAGCAAAAATCAGGTTTTCAGCCTAAAATGTCCGAAAAAGCTAAATGACATTTTATTTTTCATTCTTATTGTTTGGATGTCAAAACTTGATTTATCATGACTGGAATGTTCATTAAAAGTTAAAACGTTTGCTTTTCAGTCAATGTTGTAAGCAGAAATTAAGGTTCTTATTCTAAAAAGTTCAAAAAAAGCTAAATGACATTTTAATTTTACATTCTTACTGTTTGGATGTCAAAACTTGATTTTTCATGAGATACACTGGAATGTTCATAAAAAGTGAAAAAGTTTGCTTTTCAGTCAGAGTTCTTAGCACAAATCAGGTTTTCAGCCTAAAAAGTCCCAAAAAAGCTAAATGTTATCTTAGTCGTCATTCTTACTGTTTGGATGTCAAAACTTGATTTTTCATGAGATACACTGAAATGTACATGAAAAGTGAAAAAGTTTGCTTTTTTTCAGATTTCTTAGCAAAAATCAGGTTTTCAGCCTAAAATGTCCGAAAAAGCTAAATGACATTTTATTTTCATTCTTATTGTTTGGATGTCAAAACTTGATTTATCATGACTGGAATGTTCATTAAAAGTTAAAACGTTTGCTTTTCAGACAGTGTTGTAAGCAGAAATTAAGGTTCTTATTCTAAAAAGTTCAAAAAAGCTAAATGACATTTTAATTTACATTCTTACTGTTTGGATGTCAAAACTTGATTTTTCATGAGATACACTGAATGTTCATGAAAAGTGAAAAGTTTGCTTTTCAGTCAGAGTTCTTAGCACAAATGAGGTTTTCAGCCTAAAAAGTCCCAAAAAGCTAAATGTTATCTTAGTCGTCATTCTTACTGTTTGGATGTCAAAACTTGATTTTTCATGAGATACACTGAATGTTCATAAAAGTGAAAAAGTTTGCTTTTCAGTCAGAGTTCTTAGCACAAATCAGGTTTTCAGCCTAAAAAGTCCCAAAAAAGCTAAATGTTATCTTAGTCGTCATTCTTACTGTTTGGATGTCAAAACTTGATTTTTCATGAGATACACTGAAATGTTCATAAAAAGTGAAAAAGTTTGCTTTTTTTCAGATTTCTTAGCAAAAATCAGGTTTTCAGCCTAAAATGTCCGAAAAAGCTAAATGACATTTTATTTTTCATTCTTATTGTTTGGATGTCAAAACTTGATTTATCATGACTGAATGTTCATTAAAAGTTAAAAAGTTTGCTTTTCAGTCAGTTTGTAGCAGAAATTAAGGTTTTCATTCTAAAAAGTCAAAAAAAGCTAAATGACATTTTAATTTCATTCTTACTGTTTGGATGTCAAAACTTGATTTTTCATGAGATACACTGAATGTTCATGAAAAGTGAAAAAGTTTGCTTTTCAGTCAGAGTTCTTAGCACAAATCAGGTTTTCAGCCTAAAAAGTCCGAAAAAGCTAAATGTTATCTTAGTCGTCATTCTTACTGTTTGGATGTCAAAACTTGATTTTTCATGAGATACACTGAAATGTACATGAAAAGTGAAAAAGTTTGCTTTTTTTCAGATTTCTTAGCAAAAATCAGGTTTTCAGCCTAAATGTCCGAAAAAGCTAAATGACATTTTATTTTTCATTCTTATTGTTTGGATGTCAAAACTTGATTTATCATGACTGGAATGTTCATTAAAAGTTAAAACGTTTGCTTTTCAGACAGTGTTGTAAGCAGAAATTAAGGTTCTTATTCTAAAAAGTTCAAAAAAAGCTAAATGACATTTTAACTTACATTCTTACTGTTTAATTGTTAAAACTTGATTTTTTATGAGATACACTGAATGTTCATGAAAAGTGAAAGAGTTTGCTTTTCAGTCAAAGTTTGTTAGCACAAATGAGGTTTTCAGCCTAAAAGTCCGAAAAGAGCTAAATGTTATCTTAGTCGTCATTCTACTGTTGGATGTCAAAACTTGATTTTTCATGAGATACACTGAATGTACATGAAAAGTGAAAAAGTTTGCTTTTTTTCAGATCTCTTTAGCAAAAATCAGGTTTTCAGCCTAAAATGTCCGAAAAACCTAAATGACATTTTATTTTTCATTCTTATTGTTTGGATGTCAAAAACTTGATTTATCATGACTGGAATGTTCATTAAAGTTTAAAACGTTTGCTTTTCAGACAGTGTTGTAAGCAGAAATTAAGGTTCTTATTCTTAAAGTTCAAAAAAAGCTAAATGACATTTAATTTACATTCTTACTGTTTGGATGTCAAAACTTGATTTTTCATGAGATACACTGAATGTTAATGAAAAGTGAAAAGTTTACTTTTCATTCAGAGTTGTTAGCACAAATCAGGTTTCTGAGCCTAAAAAGTTCAAAAAAGCTAAATGTTATTTTCATCGTCATTCTTACTGTTTGGATGTCGAAAACTTGATTTTTCATTAGATACACTGGAATGTTCATTAAAAGTTAAAAGGCTTGCTTTTTTTCAGATTTCTTAGCAAAAATCAGGTTTTCAGCCTAAAATGTCCGAAAAAGCTAAATGACATTTTATTTTTCATTCTTATTGTTTGGATGTCAAAACTTGATTTATCATGACTGGAATGTTCATTAAAAGTTAAAACGTTTGCTTTTCAGACAGTGTTGTAAGCAGAAATAAGGTTCTTATTCTAAAAAGTTCAAAAAAAGCTAAATGACATTTAACTTACATTCTTACTGCTTGGATGTCAAAACTTGATTTTTCATGAGATACACTGAATGTTCATAAAAAGTGAAAAGTTTGCTTTTCAGTCAGAGTTCTTAGCACAAATGAGGTTTTCAGCCTAAAAAGTCCCAAAATAGCTAAATGTTATCTTAGTCGTCATTCTTACTGTTTGGATGTCAAAACTTGATTTTTCATGAGACACACTGAAATGTACATGAAAAGTGAAAAAGTTTGCTTTTCTTCAGATTTCTTAGCAAAAATCAGGTTTTCAGCCTAAAATGTCCGTAAAAGCTAATGACATTTTATATTTTCATTCTTATTGTTTGGATGTCAAAACTTGATTTATCATGACTGGAATGTTCATTAAAAGTTAAAACGTTTGCTTTTCAGTCAAGTGCTGTAAGCAGAAATTAAGGTTCTTATTCTAAAAGTTCAAAAAAGCTAAATGACATTTAATTTACATTCTTACTGTTTGGATGTCAAAACTTGATTTTTTCATGAGATACACTGAATGTTCATAAAAAGTGAAATAGTTTGCTTTTCAGTCAAAGTTGTTAGCACAAATGAGGTTATCAGCCTAAAAAGTCCCAAAAGAGCTAAATGTTATCTTAGTCGTCATTCTTACTGTTTGGATGTCAAAACTTGATTTTCATGAGATACACTGGAATGTTCATAAAAAGTGAAAAAGTTTGCTTTTCAGTCAGAGTTCTTAATACAAATCAGGTTTTTCAGCCAAAAAGTCCCAAAATAGCTGAATGTTATCTTAGTCGTCATTCTTACTGTTTGGATGTCAAAACTTGATTTTTCATGAGATACACTGAAATGTACATGAAAAGTGAAAAAGTTTGCTTTTTTTCAGATTTCTTAGCAAAAATCAGGTTTTCAGCCTAAAATGTCCGAAAAAACCTAAATGACATTTTATTTTTCATTCTTATTGTTTGGATGTCAAAACTTGATTTATCATGACTGGAATGTTCATTAAAAGTTAAAACGTTTGCTTTTCAGACAGTGTTGTAAGCAGAAATTAAGGTTCTTATCCTAAAAAGTTCAAAAAAAGCTAAATGACATTTTATTTTTCATTCTTACTGTTTGGATGTCAAAACTTGATTTTTCATGAGATACACTGAATGTTCATGAAAAGTGAAAAAGTTTGCTTTTCAGTCAGAGTTGTTAGCACAAATCAGGTTTTCAGCCTAAAAAGTCCAAAAGAGCTAAATGTTATCTTAGTCGTCATTCTTACTGTTTGGATGTCAAAACTTGATTTTTCATGAGATACACTGAAATGTTCATGAAAAGTGAAAAAGTTTGCTTTTTTCAGTCTTAGCAAAAATCAGGTTTTCAGCCTAAAATGTCCGAAAAAGCTAAATGACATCATTCTTATTGTTTGGATGTCAAAACTTGATTTATCATGACTGGAATGTTCATTAAAAGTTAAAACGTTTGCTTTTCAGAATAAGCAGAAATGTTATTCTAAAAAGTTCAAAAAAGCTAAATGACATTCATTCTTACTGTTTGGATGTCAAAACTTGATTTTTCATGAGATACACTGAATGTTCATAAAAAGTGAAAAGTTTGCTTTTCAGTCAGAGTTCTTAGCACAAATCAGGTTTCAGCCTAAAAAGTCCCAAAATAGCTAAATGTTATCTTAGTCGTCATTCTTACTGTTTGGATGTCAAAACTTGATTTTTCATGAGATACACTGAAATGTACATGAAAAGTGAAAAAGTTTGCTTTTTTTTCAGATTTCTTAGCAAAAATCAGGTTTTCAGCCTAAAATGTCCGAAAAACCTAAATGACATTTTATTTTTCATTCTTATTGTTTGGATGTCAAAACTTGATTTATCATGACTGGAATGTTCATTAAAAGTTAAAACGTTTGCTTTTCAGACAGTGTTGTAAGCAGAAATTAAGGTTCTTATTCCTAAAAGTTCAAAAAAAGCTAAATGACATTTTAATTTACATTCTTACTGTTTGGATGTCAAACTTGATTTTTCATGAGATACACTGGAATGTTCATAAAAAGTGGAAAAAGTTTGCTTTCAGTAAGAGTTCTTAGCACAAATCAGGTTTTCAGCCTAAAAAGTCCCAAAAAGCTAAATGTTATCTTAGTCGTCATTCTTACTGTTTGGATGGTCAAAACTTGATTTATCATGAGATACACCTGAAATGTACATGAAAGTGAAAAGTTTGCTTTTCTTCAGATTTCTTAGCAAAAAATCAGGTTTTCAGCCCTAAAATGTCCGTAAAAAGCCTATGACATTTTATATTTCATTCTTATTGTTGGATGTCAAACTTGATTTATCATGACTGGAATGTTCATTAAAAGTTAAAACGTTTGCTTTTCAGACAGTGCTTGTAAGCAGAAATTAAGGTTCTTATTCTAAAAAGTTCGAAAAAAAGCTAAATGACATTTTAACTTACATTCTTACTGTTTAGATGTTAAAACTTGATTTTTTTATGAGATACAACTGAATGTCATGAAAAGTAAAGAGTTTGCTTTTCAGGTCAAGTTTTAGCACAAATGAGGTTTTCAGCCCTAAAAAGTCCGAAAAGAGCTAAATGTTATCTAGTCGTCATTCTTACTGTTTGGATGTCAAAACTTGATTTTTCATGAGATACACTGGAATGTTCATTAAAAAGTGAAAAAGTTTGCTTTTCAGTAAGAGTTCTTAGCACAAATCAGGTTTCAGCCTTAAAAAGTCCCAAAAGAGCTAAATGTTATCTTTATTCGTCATTCTTACTGTTTGGATGTCAAAACTTGATTTTTCATGAGATACACTGAAATGTACATGAAAAGTGAAAAGTTTGCTTTTTTTTTCAGATTTCTTAGCAAAAATCAGGGTTTTCAGCCCTAAAAATGTCCGAAAAACCTAAATGACATTTTATTTTTCATTCTTATTGTTTGGATGTCAAAACTTGATTTTATCATGACTGGAATGTTCATTAAAAGTTAAACGTTTGCTTTTCAGACAGTGTTGTAAGCAGAAATTAAGGTTTCTTATTCTTAAAAGTTCAAAAAAGCTAAATGACATTTTAACTTACATTCTTACTGTTTTAGATTTTAAAACTTGATTTTTTATGAGATACACTGAATGTTCATGAAAAGTGAAAAGTTTGCTTTTCAGTCAAAGTTGTTAGCACAAATGAGGTTTTCAGCCTAAAAAGTCCGAAAAGAGCTAAATGTTATCTTAGTCGTCATTCTTACTGTTTGGATGTCAAAACTTGATTTTTCATGAGATACACTGGAATGTTCATAAAAAGTGAAAAAGTTTGCTTTTCAGTCAGAGTTCTTAATACAAATCAGGTTTTCAGCCTAAAAAGTCCCAAAAAGCTGAATGTTATCTTAGTCGTCATTCTTACTGTTTGGATGTCAAAACTTGATTTTTCATGAGATACACTGGAATGTTCATAAAAAGTGAAAAAGTTTGCTTTTCAGTCAGAGTTCTTAGCACAAATCAGGTTTTCAGCCTAAAAAGTCCCAAAAAAGCTAAATGTTATCTTAGTCGTCATTCTTACTGTTTGGATGTCAAAACTTGATTTTTCATGAGATACACTGAAATGTACATGAAAAGTGAAAAAGTTTGCTTTTTTTCAGATTTCTTAGCAAAAATCAGGTTTTCAGCCTAAAATGTCCGAAAAACCTAAATGACATTTTATTTTTCATTCTTATTGTTTGGATGTCAAACTTGATTTATCATGACTGGAATGTTCATTAAAAGTTAAAACGTTTGCTTTCAGACAGTGTTGTAAGCAGAAATTAAGGTTCTTATTCTTAAAAGTTCAAAAAAAGCTAATGACATTTTAACTACATTCTTACTGTTTAGATGTTAAAACTTGATTTTTATGAGATACACTGAATGTTCATGAAAAGTGAAAGAGTTTGCTTTTCAGTCAAAGTTGTTAGCACAAATGAGGTTTTCAGCCTGAAAAGTCCGAAAAGAGCTAAATGTTATCTTAGTCGTTCATTCTTACTGTTTGGATGTCAAAACTTGATTTTTCATGAGATTACACTGGAATGTTCATAAAAAAGTGAAAAAGTTTGCTTTTCAGTCAGAGTTCTTAATACAAATCCGGTTTTCAGCCTAAAAAGTCCCAAAATAGCTGAATGTTATCTTAGTCGTCATTCTTACTGTTTGGATGTCAAACTTGATTTTTTCATGAGATACACTGGAATGTCCATGAAAAGTGAAAAAGTTTGCTTTTCAGTCAGAGTTCTTAGCACAAATCAGGTTTTCAGCCTAAAAAAGTCCCAAAATAGCTAAATGTTATCTTAGTCGTCATTCTTACTGTTTGGATGTCAAAACGTGATTTTTCATGAGATACACTGAAATGTACATGAAAGTGAAAAAGTTTGCTTTTTTTCAGATTTCTTAGCAAAATCAGGTTTTTCAGCCTAAAATGTCCGAAAACCTAAATGACATTTTATTTTTCATTCTTATTGTTTGGATGTCAAAACTTGATTTATCATGACTGGAATGTTCATTAAAAGTTAAAACGTTTGCTTTTCAGACAGTGTTGTAAGCAGAAATTAAGGTTCTTATCCTAAAAAGTTCAAAAAAAGCTAAATGACATTTTAATTTACATTCTTACTGTTTGGATGTCAAAACTTGATTTTTCATGAGATACACTGGAATGTCATAAAAGTGAAAAAGTTTGCTTTTCAGTAAGAGTTCTTTAGCACAATCCAGGTTTTCAGCCTAAAAGTCCCAAAAAGCTAAATGTTATCTTAGTCGTCATTCTTACTGTTTGGATGTCAAAACTTGATTTTTCATGAGACACACTGAAATGTACATGAAAAGTGAAAAAGTTTGCTTTTCTTCAGATTTCTTAGCAAAAATCAGGTTTTCAGCCCAAAAATGTCCGTAAAAGCTAGATGACATTTTATATTTCATTCTTATTGTTTGGATGTCCAAAACTTGATTTATCATGACTGGAATGTTCATTAAAAGTTAAACGTTTGCTTTTCAGACAGTGCTGTAGACAGAAATTAAGGTTCTTATTCTAAAAAGTTCCAAAAAAAGCTAAATGACATTTTAACTTACATTCTTACTGTTTTAGATGTTAAAACTTGATTTTTTATGAGATACACTGAATGTTCATGAAAAGTGAAAAAGTTTGCTTTCAGTCAAAGTTCTTAGCACCAAATGAGGTTTTCAGCCTAAAAAGTCCGAAAAGAGCTAATGTTATCTTAGTCGTCATTCTTACTGTTTGGATGTTCAAAACTTGATTTTCATGAGATACACTGAAATGTACATGAAAAGTGAAAAAGTTTGCTTTTTTTCAGATTTCTTAGCAAAAATCAGGTTTTCAGCCTAAAATGTCCGAAAAACCTAAATGACATTTTATTTTTCATTCTTATTGTTTGGATGTCAAAACTTGATTTATCATGACTGGAATGTTCATTAAAAGTTAAAACGTTTGCTTTTCAGGACAGTGTTGTAAGCAGAAATTAAGGTTCTTATTCTAAAAGTTCAAAAAAAAAGCTAAATGGACATTTTAACTTACATTCTTACTGTTTAGATGTTAAAACTTGATGTTTTATGAGATACACTGAATGTTCATGAAAAAGTGAAAGAGTTTGCTTTTCAGTCAAAGTTGTTTAGCACAAATCGAGGTTTTCAGCCTAAAAAGTCCGAAAAGAGCTAAATGTTATCTTAGTCGTCATTCTTACTGTTTGGATGTCAAAACTTGATTTTTCATGAGATACACTGAATGTACATGAAAAGTGAAAAAGTTTGCTTTTTTTCAGATTTCTTAGCAAAAATCAGGTTTTCAGCCTAAAATGTCCGAAAAACCTAAATGACATTTTATTTTTCATTCTTATTGTTTGGATGTCAAAACTTGATTTATCATGACTGGAATGTTCATTAAAAGTTAAAACGTTTGCTTTTCAGACAGTGTTGTAAGCAGAAATTAAGGTTCTTATTCTAAAAGTTCAAAAAAAGCTAAATGACATTTTAATTTACATTCTTACTGTTTGGATGTCAAAACTTGATTTTTCATGAGATACACTGAATGTTCATGAAAAGTGAAAAAGTTTGCTTTTCAGTCAGAGTTCTTAGCACAAATCAGGTTTTCAGCCTAAAAAGTCCAAAAAAGCTAAATGTTATCTTAGTTCGTCATTCTTACTGTTTGGATGTCAAAACTTGATTTTCATGAGATACACTGGAATGTTCATAAAAAGTGAAAAAGTTTGCTTTTCAGTCAGAGTTCTTAATACAAATCAGGTTTCAGCCTAAAAAGTCCCAAAAGAGCTGAATGTTATCTTAGTCGTCATTCTTACTGTTTGGATGTCAAAACTTGATTTTTCATGAGATACACTGAAATGTACATGAAAAGTGAAAAAGTTTGCCTTTTCTTTCAGATTTCTTAGCAAAAATCAGGTTTTCAGCCTAAAATGTCCGAAAAACCTAAATGACATTTTATTTTTCATTCTTATTGTTTGGATGTCAAAACTTGATTTATCATGACTGGAATGTTCATTAAAGTTAAAACGTTTGCTTTCAGACAGTGTTGTAAGCAGAATTAAGGTTCTTTATCCTAAAAGTTCAAAAAAAGCTAAATGACATTTTAATTACATTCTTACTGCTTGGATGTCAAAACTTGATTTTTTCATGAGATACACTGGAATGTTCATAAAAAGTGAAAAAGTTTGCTTTTCAGTCAGAGTTCTTAGCACAAATCAGGTTTTTCAGCCTAAAAAGTCCCAAAAGAGCTAAATGTTATCTTAGTCGTCATTCTTACTGTTTGGATGTCAAAACTTGATTTTTCATGAGATACACTGAAATGTACATGAAAAGTGAAAAAGTTTGCTTTTTCTTCAGATTTCTTAGCAAAAATCAGGTTTTCAGCCTAAAATGTCCGTAAAAGCTAAATGACATTTTATTTTTCATTCTTATTGTTTGGATGTCAAAACTTGATTTATCATGACTGGAATGTTCATTAAAAGTTAAAACGTTTGCTTTTCAGACAGTGCTGTAAGCAGAAATTAAGGTTCTTATTCTAAAAAGTTCAAAAAAAGCTAAATGACATTTAACTTACATTCTTACTGTTTGGATGTTCAAAACTTGATTTTTCATGAGATACACTGAATGTTCATAAAAAGTGAAAAAGTTTGCTTTTCAGTCAAGTTCTTAGCACAAATAGGTTTCAGCCTAAAAAATCCCAAAAGAGCTAAATGTTATCTTAGTCGTCATTCTTACTGTTGGATGTCAAAACTTGATTTTTCATGAGATACACTGAATGTTCAGTAAAAAGTGAAAAAGTTTGCTTTTCAGTCAGAGTTCTTAGACACAATCAGTTTTTCAGCCTAAAAAGTCCCAAAAGAGCTGAATGTTATCTTAGTCGTCATTCTTACTGTTTGGATGTCAAAACTTGATTTTTCATGAGATCACTGAAATGGTACATGAAAAAGTGAAAAATTTTGCTTTTTTTCAGATTTCTGAGCAAAAATCAGAGTTTTCAGCCTAAAATGTTCCGAAAAACCTAGATGACATTTTATTTTCATTCTTATTGTTTGGATGTCAAAACTTGATTTATCATGACTGGAATGTTCATTAAAAGTTAAAAACGTTTGCTTTTCAGGACAGTGTTGTAAGCAGAGAATTAAGGTCTTATTCTTAAAAGTTCAAAAAAAGCTAAATGACATTTTAACTTACATTCTTACTGTTTAGGATGTTAAAACTTGATTTTTTATGAGATACACTGAATGTTCATGAAAAGTGAAAGAGTTTGCTTTTTCAGTCAAAGTTGTTAGCACAAATGAGGTTTTCAGCCTATGAAAAGTCCCAAAGAGCTAAATGTTCTTTAGTCGTCATTCTTACTGTTTGGATGTCAAAACTTGATTTTTCATGAGATACCACTGGAATGTTCATAAAAAGTGAAAAAGTTTTGCTTTTCAGTCAGAGTTCTTAATACAAATCAGGTTTTCAGCCTAAAAAGTCCCAAAATAGCTGAATGTTATCTTAGTCGTCATTCTTACTGTTTGGATGTCAAAACTTGAGTTTCATGAGATACACTGAAATGTACATGAAAAGTGAAAAAGTTTTGCTTTTTTTCAGATTTCTTAGCAAAAATCAGGTTTTCAGCCTAAATGTCCGAAAAACCTAAATGACATTTTATTTTTCATTCTTATTGTTTGGATGTCAAAACTTGATTTATCATGACTGGAATGTTCATTAAAAGTTAAAACGTTTGCTTTTCAGACAGTGTTGTAAGCAGAAATTAAGGTTCTTATTCTTAAAAGTTCAAAAAAAGCTAAATGACATTTTAACTTACATTCTTACTGTTTAGATGTTAAAACTTGATTTTTTATGAGATACACTGAATGTTCATGAAAAGTGAAAGAGTTTGCTTTTCAGTCAAAGTTGTTAGCACAAATGAGGTTTTCAGCCTGAAAAGTCCGAAAAGAGCTAAATGTTATCTTAGTCGTCATTCTTACTGTTTGGATGTCAAAACGTGATTTTTCATGAGATACACTGGAATGTTCATAAAAAGTGAAAAAGTTTGCTTTTCAGTCAGAGTTCTTAATACAAATCAGGTTTTCAGCCTAAAAAGTCCCAAAATAGCTGAATGTTATCTAGTCGTCATTCTTACTGTTTGGATGTCAAAACTTGATTTTTCATGAGATACACTGAAATGTACATGAAAAGTGAAAAAGTTTGCTTTTTTTCAGATTTCTTAGCAAAAATCAGGTTTTCAGCCTAAAATGTCCGAAAAACCTAAATGACATTTTATTTTTTCATTCTTATTGTTTGGATGTCAAAACTTGATTTATCATGACTGGAATGTTCATTAAAAGTTAAAACGTTTGCTTTTCAGACAGTGTTGTAAGCAGAAATTAAGGTTCTTATTCTAAAAAGTTCAAAAAAGCTAAATGACATTTTAACTTACATTCTTACTGTTTAGATGTTAAAACTTGATTTTTTATGAGATACACTGAATGTTCATGAAAAGTGAAAGAGTTTGCTTTTCAGTCAAAGTTGTTAGCACAAATGAGGTTTTCAGCCTAAAAAGTCCGAAAAGAGCTAAATGTTATCTTAGTCGTCATTCTTACTGTTTGGATGTCAAAACTTGATTTTTCATGAGATACACTGGAATGTTCATAAAAGTGAAAAAGTTTGCTTTTCAGTCAGAGTTCTTAATACAAATCAGGTTTTCAGCCCAAAAAAGTCCCAAAATAGCTGAATGTTATCTTAGTCGTCATTCTTACTGTTTGGATGTCAAAACTTGATTTTTCATGAGACACACTGGAATGTTCATAAAAAAGTGAAAAAGTTTGCTTTTCAGTCAGAGTTGTTAGCACAAATCAGGTTTTCAGCCTAAAAAATCCCAAAAGAGCTAAATGTTATCTTAGTCGTCATTCTTACTGTTTGGATGTCAAAACTTGATTTTTCATGAGATACACTGAAATGTACATGAAAAGTGAAAAAGTTTGCTTTTTTTCAGATTTCTTAGCAAAAATCAGGTTTTCAGCCTAAAATGTCCGAAAAACCTAAATGACATTTTATTTTTCATTCTTATTGTTTGGATGTCAAAACTTGATTTATCATGACTGGAATGTTCATTAAAAGTTAAAACGTTTGCTTTTCAGACAGTGTTGTAAGCAGAAATTAAGGTTCTTATTCTTAAAAGTTCAAAAAAAGCTAAATGACATTTTAACTTACATTCTTACTGTTTAGATGTTAAAACTTGATTTTTTATGAGATACACTGAATGTTCATGAAAAGTGAAAGAGTTTGCTTTTCAGTCAAAGTTTTAGCACAAATGAGGTTTTCAGCCTGAAAAAGTCCCGAAAAGAGCTAAATGTTATCTTAGTCGTCATTCTTACTGTTTGGATGTCAAAACTTGATTTTTCATGAGATACACTGGAATGTTCATAAAAAGTGAAAAAGTTTGCTTTTCAGTCAGAGTTCTTAATACAAATCAGGTTTTCAGCCTAAAAAGTCCCAAAATAGCTGAATGTTATCTTAGTCGTCATTCTTACTGTTTGGATGTCAAAACTTGATTTTTCATGAGATACACTGAAATGTACATGAAAAGTGAAAAAGTTTGCTTTTTTTCAGATTTCTTAGCAAAAATCAGGTTTTCAGCCTAAAATGTCCGAAAAACCTAAATGACATTTTATTTTTCATTCTTATTGTTTGGATGTCAAAACTTGATTTATCATGACTGGAATGTTCATTAAAAGTTAAAACGTTTGCTTTTCAGACAGTGTTGTAAGCAGAAATTAAGGTTCTTATTCTTAAAAGTTCAAAAAAAGCTAAATGACATTTTAACTTACATTCTTACTGTTTAGATGTTAAAACTTGATTTTTTATGAGATACACTGAATGTTCATGAAAAGTGAAAGAGTTTGCTTTTCAGTCAAAGTTGTTAGCACAAATGAGGTTTTCAGCCTGAAAAGTCCGAAAAGAGCTAAATGTTATCTTAGTCGTCATTCTTACTGTTGGATGTCAAAAACTTGATTTTTCATGAGATACACTGGAATGTTCATAAAAAGTGAAAAAGTTTGCTTTTCAGTCAGAGTTCTTAATACAAATCAGGTTTTCAGCCTAAAAAGTCCCAAAATAGCTGAATGTTATCTTAGTCGTCATTCTTACTGTTTGGATGTCAAAACTTGATTTTTCATGAGATACACTGAAATGTACATGAAAAGTGAAAAAGTTTGCTTTTTTTCAGATTTCTTAGCAAAAATCAGGTTTTCAGCCTAAAATGTCCGAAAACCTAAATGACATTTTATTTTTCATTCTTATTGTTTGGATGTCAAAACTTGATTTATCATGACTGGAATGTTCATTAAAAGTTAAAACGTTTGCTTTTCAGACAGTGTTGTAAGCAGAAATTAAGGTTCTTATCCTAAAAAGTTCAAAAAAAGCTAAATGACATTTTAATTTACATTCTTACTGTTTGGATGTCAAAACTTGATTTTTCATGAGATACACTGGAATGTTCATAAAAGTGAAAAAGTTTGCTTTTCAGTCAGAGTTCTTAGCACAAATCAGGTTTTCAGCCTAAAAAGTCCCAAAATAGCTAAATGTTATCTTAGTCGTCATTCTTACTGTTTGGATGTCAAAACTTGATTTTTCATGACTGGAATGTTCATTAAAAGTTAAAACGTTTGCTTTTCAGACAGTGTTGTAAGCAGAAATTAAGGTTCTTATTCTTAAAAGTTCAAAAAAAGCTAAATGACATTTTAACTTACATTCTTACTGTTTAGATGTTAAAACTTGATTTTTTCATGAGATACACTGGAATGTTCATAAAAAGTGAAAAAGTTTTGCTTTTCAGTCAGAGTTCTTAATACAAATCAGGTTTTCAGCCCAAAAAAGTCCCAAAATAGCTGAATGTTATCTTAGTCGTCATTCTTACTGTTTGGATGTCAAAACTTGATTTTTCATGAGATACACTGGAATGTTCATAAAAGTGAAAAAGTTTGCTTTTCAGTCAGAGTTGTTAGCACAAATCAGGTTTTCAGCCTAAAAAATCCCAAAAGAGCTAAATGTTATCTTAGTCGTCATTCTTACTGTTTGGATGTCAAAACTTGATTTTTCATGAGATACACTGAAATGTACATGAAAAGTGAAAAAGTTTGCTTTTTTTCAGATTTCTTAGCAAAAATCAGGTTTTCAGCCTAAAATGTCCGAAAAACCTAAATGACATTTTATTTTTCATTCTTATTGTTTGGATGTCAAAACTTGATTTATCATGACTGGAATGTTCATTAAAAGTTAAAACGTTTGCTTTTCAGACAGTGTTGTAAGCAGAAATTAAGGTTCTTATTCTTAAAAGTTCAAAAAAAGCTAAATGACATTTTAACTTACATTCTTACTGTTTAGATGTTAAAACTTGATTTTTTATGAGATACACTGAATGTTCATGAAAAGTGAAAGAGTTTGCTTTTCAGTCAAAGTTGTTAGCACAAATGAGGTTTTCAGCCTGAAAAGTCCGAAAAGAGCTAAATGTTATCTTAGTCGTCATTCTTACTGTTTGGATGTCAAAACTTGATTTTTCATGAGATACACTGGAATGTTCATAAAAAGTGAAAAAGTTTGCTTTTCAGTCAGAGTTCTTAATACAAATCAGGTTTTCAGCCTAAAAAGTCCCAAAATAGCTGAATGTTATCTTAGTCGTCATTCTTACTGTTTGGATGTCAAAACTTGATTTTTCATGAGATACACTGGAATGTTCATAAAAAGTGAAAAAGTTTGCTTTTCAGTCAGAGTTCTTAGCACAAATCAGGTTTTCAGCCTAAAAAGTCCCAAAATAGCTAAATGTTATCTTAGTCGTCATTCTTACTGTTTGGATGTCAAAACTTGATTTTTCATGAGATACACTGAAATGTACATGAAAAGTGAAAAAGTTTGCTTTTTTTCAGATTTCTTAGCAAAAATCAGGTTTTCAGCCCAAAATGTCCGTAAAAGCTAGATGACATTTTATATTTCATTCTTATTGTTTGGATGTCAAAACTTGATTTATCATGACTGGAATGTTCATTAAAAGTTAAAACGTTTGCTTTTCAGACAGTGCTGTAAGCAGAAATTAAGGTTCTTATTCTAAAAAGTTCAAAAAAAGCTAAATGACATTTTAATTTACATTCTTACTGTTTGGATGTCAAAACTTGATTTTTCATGAGATACACTGAATGTTCATAAAAAGTGAAATAGTTTGCTTTTCAGTCAAAGTTGTTAGCACAAATGAGGTTATCAGCCTAAAAAGTCCCAAAAGAGCTAAATGTTATCTTAGTCGTCATTCTTACTGTTTGGATGTCAAAACTTGATTTTTCATGAGATACACTGGAATGTTCATAAAAAGTGAAAAAGTTTGCTTTTCAGTCAGAGTTCTTAATACAAATCAGGTTTTCAGCCCAAAAAGTCCCAAAATAGCTGAATGTTATCTTAGTCGTCATTCTTACTGTTTGGATGTCAAAACTTGATTTTTCATGAGATACACTGAAATGTACATGAAAAGTGAAAAAGTTTGCTTTTTTTCAGATTTCTTAGCAAAAATCAGGTTTTCAGCCTAAAATGTCCGAAAAACCTAAATGACATTTTATTTTTCATTCTTATTGTTTGGATGTCAAAACTTGATTTATCATGACTGGAATGTTCATTAAAAGTTAAAACGTTTGCTTTTCAGACAGTGTTGTAAGCAGAAATTAAGGTTCTTATCCTAAAAAGTTCAAAAAAAGCTAAATGACATTTTAATTTACATTCTTACTGCTTGGATGTCAAAACTTGATTTTTCATGAGATACACTGGAATGTTCATAAAAAGTGAAAAAGTTTGCTTTCAGTAAGAGTTCTTAGCACAAATCAGGTTTTCAGCCTAAAAAGTCCCAAAAAGCTAAATGTTATCTTAGTCGTCATTCTTACTGTTTGGATGTCAAAACTTGATTTTTCATGAGATACACTGGAATGTTCATAAAAAGTGAAAAAGTTTGCTTTTCAGTCAGAGTTCTTAATACAAATCAGGTTTTCAGCCTAAAAAGTCCCAAAATAGCTGAATGTTATCTTAGTCGTCATTCTTACTGTTTGGATGTCAAAACTTGATTTTTCATGAGATACACTGAAATGTACATGAAAAGTGAAAAAGTTTGCTTTTTTTCAGATTTCTTAGCAAAAATCAGGTTTTCAGCCTAAAATGTCCGAAAAACCTAAATGACATTTTATTTTTCATTCTTATTGTTTGGATGTCAAAACTTGATTTATCATGACTGGAATGTTCATTAAAAGTTAAAACGTTTGCTTTTCAGACAGTGTTGTAAGCAGAAATTAAGGTTCTTATCCTAAAAAGTTCAAAAAAAGCTAAATGACATTTTAATTTACATTCTTACTGCTTGGATGTCAAAACTTGATTTTTCATGAGATACACTGGAATGTTCATAAAAAGTGAAAAAGTTTGCTTTCAGTAAGAGTTCTTAGCACAAATCAGGTTTTCAGCCTAAAAAGTCCCAAAAAAGCTAAATGTTATCTTAGTCGTCATTCTTACTGTTTGGATGTCAAAACTTGATTTTTCATGAGACACACTGAAATGTACATGAAAAGTGAAAAAGTTTGCTTTTCTTCAGATTTCTTAGCAAAAATCAGGTTTTCAGCCCAAAATGTCCGTAAAAGCTAGATGACATTTTATATTTCATTCTTATTGTTTGGATGTCAAAACTTGATTTATCATGACTGGAATGTTCATTAAAAGTTAAAACGTTTGCTTTTCAGACAGTGCTGTAAGCAGAAATTAAGGTTCTTATTCTAAAAGTTCAAAAAAAGCTAAATGACATTTTAATTTACATTCTTACTGTTTGGATGTCAAAACTTGATTTTTCATGAGATACACTGGAATGTTCATAAAAAGTGAAAAAGTTTGCTTTTCAGTCAGAGTTCTTAGCACAAATCAGGTTTTCAGCCTAAAAAGTCCCAAAATAGCTAAATGTTATCTTAGTCGTCATTCTTACTGTTTGGATGTCAAAACTTGATTTTTCATGAGATACACTGAAATGTACATGAAAAGTGAAAAAGTTTGCTTTTTTTCAGATTTCTTAGCAAAAAATCAGGTTTTCAGCCTAAAATGTCCGAAAAACCTAAATGACATTTTATTTTTCATTCTTATTGTTTGGATGTCAAAACTTGATTTATCATGACTGGAATGTTCATTAAAAGTTAAAACGTTTGCTTTTCAGACAGTGTTGTAAGCAGAAATTAAGGTTCTTATTCTTAAAAGTTCAAAAAAAGCTAAATGACATTTTAACTTACATTCTTACTGTTTAGATGTTAAAACTTGATTTTTTATGAGATACACTGAATGTTCATGAAAAGTGAAAGAGTTTGCTTTTCAGTCAAAGTTGTTAGCACAAATGAGGTTTTCAGCCTAAAAAGTCCGAAAAGAGCTAAATGTTATCTTAGTCGTCATTCTTACTGTTTGGATGTCAAAACTTGATTTTTCATGAGATACACTGGAATGTTCATAAAAAGTGAAAAAGTTTGCTTTTCAGTCAGAGTTCTTAATACAAATCAGGTTTTCAGCCCAAAAAGTCCCAAAATAGCTGAATGTTATCTTAGTCGTCATTCTTACTGTTTGGATGTCAAAACTTGATTTTTCATGAGATACACTGGAATGTTCATAAAAAGTGAAAAAGTTTGCTTTTCAGTCAGAGTTGTTAGCACAAATCAGGTTTTCAGCCTAAAAAATCCCAAAAGAGCTAAATGTTATCTTAGTCGTCATTCTTACTGTTTGGATGTCAAAACTTGATTTTTCATGAGATACACTGAAATGTACATGAAAAGTGAAAAAGTTTGCTTTTTTTCAGATTTCTTAGCAAAAATCAGGTTTTCAGCCTAAAATGTCCGAAAAACCTAAATGACATTTTATTTTTCATTCTTATTGTTTGGATGTCAAAACTTGATTTATCATGACTGGAATGTTCATTAAAAGTTAAAACGTTTGCTTTTCAGACAGTGTTGTAAGCAGAAATTAAGGTTCTTATTCTTAAAAGTTCAAAAAAAGCTAAATGACATTTTAACTTACATTCTTACTGTTTAGATGTTAAAACTTGATTTTTTATGAGATACACTGAATGTTCATGAAAAGTGAAAGAGTTTGCTTTTCAGTCAAAGTTGTTAGCACAAATGAGGTTTTCAGCCTGAAAAGTCCGAAAAGAGCTAAATGTTATCTTAGTCGTCATTCTTACTGTTTGGATGTCAAAACTTGATTTTTCATGAGATACACTGGAATGTTCATAAAAAGTGAAAAAGTTTGCTTTTCAGTCAGAGTTCTTAATACAAATCAGGTTTTCAGCCTAAAAAGTCCCAAAATAGCTGAATGTTATCTTAGTCGTCATTCTTACTGTTTGGATGTCAAAACTTGATTTTTCATGAGATACACTGGAATGTTCATAAAAAGTGAAAAAGTTTGCTTTCAGTCAGAGTTCTTAGCA
This sequence comes from Oryzias woworae, assembly GCA_016861445.1. Classification (NCBI taxonomy): domain Eukaryota; kingdom Metazoa; phylum Chordata; class Actinopteri; order Beloniformes; family Adrianichthyidae; genus Oryzias; species Oryzias woworae. Next base: position 92,956 of record BOLG01001519.1, read on the forward strand.
CAAATCAGGTTTTCAGCCTAAAAAGTCCCAAAATAGCTAAATGTTATCTTAGTCGTCATTCTTACTGTTTGGATGTCAAAACTTGATTTTTCATGAGATACACTGAAATGTACATGAAAAGTGAAAAAGTTTGCTTTTTTTCAGATTTCTTAGCAAAAATCAGGTTTTCAGCCCAAAATGTCCGTAAAAGCTAGATGACATTTTATATTTCATTCTTATTGTTTGGATGTCAAAACTTGATTTATCATGACTGGAATGTTCATTAAAAGTTAAAACGTTTGCTTTTCAGACAGTGCTGTAAGCAGAAATTAAGGTTCTTATTCTAAAAAGTTCAAAAAAAGCTAAATGACATTTTAACTTACATTCTTACTGTTTAGATGTTAAAACTTGATTTTTTATGAGATACACTGAATGTTCATGAAAAGTGAAAGAGTTTGCTTTTCAGTCAAAGTTCTTAGCACAAATGAGGTTTTCAGCCTAAAAAGTCCGAAAAGAGCTAAATGTTATCTTAGTCGTCATTCTTACTGTTTGGATGTCAAAACTTGATTTTTCATGAGATACACTGGAATGTTCATAAAAAGTGAAAAAGTTTGCTTTTCAGTAAGAGTTCTTAGCACAAATCAGGTTTTCAGCCTAAAAAGTCCCAAAAGAGCTAAATGTTATCTTAGTCGTCATTCTTACTGTTTGGATGTCAAAACTTGATTTTTCATGAGATACACTGAAATGTACATGAAAAGTGAAAAAGTTTGCTTTTTTTCAGATTTCTTAGCAAAAATCAGGTTTTCAGCCTAAAATGTCCGAAAAACCTAAATGACATTTTATTTTTCATTCTTATTGTTTGGATGTCAAAACTTGATTTATCATGACTGGAATGTTCATTAAAAGTTAAAACGTTTGCTTTTCAGACAGTGTTGTAAGCAGAAATTAAGGTTCTTATTCTTAAAAGTTCAAAAAAAGCTAAATGACATTTTAACTTACATTCTTACTGTTTAGATGTTAAAACTTGATTTTTTATGAGATACACTGAATGTTCATGAAAAGTGAAAGAGTTTGCTTTTCAGTCAAAGTTGTTAGCACAAATGAGGTTTTCAGCCTAAAAAGTCCGAAAAGAGCTAAATGTTATCTTAGTCGTCATTCTTACTGTTTGGATGTCAAAACTTGATTTTTCATGAGATACACTGAAATGTACATGAAAAGTGAAAAAGTTTGCTTTTTTTCAGATTTCTTAGCAAAAATCAGGTTTTCAGCCTAAAATGTCCGAAAAACCTAAATGACATTTTATTTTTCATTCTTATTGTTTGGATGTCAAAACTTGATTTATCATGACTGGAATGTTCATTAAAAGTTAAAACGTTTGCTTTTCAGACAGTGTTGTAAGCAGAAATTAAGGTTCTTATCCTAAAAAGTTCAAAAAAAGCTAAATGACATTTTAATTTACATTCTTACTGCTTGGATGTTCAAAACTTGATTTTTCATGAGATACACTGGAATGTTCATAAAAAGTGAAAAAGTTTGCTTTCAGTAAGAGTTCTTAGCACAAATCAGGTTTTCAGCCTAAAAAGTCCCAAAAAAGCTAAATGTTATCTTAGTCGTCATTCTTACTGTTTGGATGTCAAAACTTGATTTTTCATGAGATACACTGGAATGTTCATAAAAAGTGAAAAAGTTTGCTTTTCAGTCAGAGTTCTTAATACAAATCAGGTTTTCAGCCTAAAAAGTCCCAAAATAGCTGAATGTTATCTTAGTCGTCATTCTTACTGTTTGGATGTCAAAACTTGATTTTTCATGAGATACACTGAAATGTACATGAAAAGTGAAAAAGTTTGCTTTTTTTCAGATTTCTTAGCAAAAATCAGGTTTTCAGCCTAAAATGTCCGAAAAACCTAAATGACATTTTATTTTTCATTCTTATTGTTTGGATGTCAAAACTTGATTTATCATGACTGGAATGTTCATTAAAAGTTAAAACGTTTGCTTTTCAGACAGTGTTGTAAGCAGAAATTAAGGTTCTTATCCTAAAAAGTTCAAAAAAAGCTAAATGACATTTTAATTTACATTCTTACTGCTTGGATGTCAAAACTTGATTTTTCATGAGATACACTGGAATGTTCATAAAAAGTGAAAAAGTTTGCTTTCAGTAAGAGTTCTTAGCACAAATCAGGTTTTCAGCCTAAAAAGTCCCAAAAAGCTAAATGTTATCTTAGTCGTCATTCTTACTGTTTGGATGTCAAAACTTGATTTTTCATGAGACACACTGAAATGTACATGAAAAGTGAAAAAGTTTGCTTTTCTTCAGATTTCTTAGCAAAAATCAGGTTTTCAGCCCAAAATGTCCGTAAAAGCTAGATGACATTTTATATTTCATTCTTATTGTTTGGATGTCAAAACTTGATTTATCATGACTGGAATGTTCATTAAAAGTTAAAACGTTTGCTTTTCAGACAGTGCTGTAAGCAGAAATTAAGGTTCTTATTCTAAAAAGTTCAAAAAAAGCTAAATGACATTTTAATTTACATTCTTACTGTTTGGATGTCAAAACTTGATTTTTCATGAGATACACTGGAATGTTCATAAAAAGTGAAAAAGTTTGCTTTTCAGTCAGAGTTCTTAGCACAAATCAGGTTTTCAGCCTAAAAAGTCCCAAAATAGCTAAATGTTATCTTAGTCGTCATTCTTACTGTTTGGATGTCAAAACTTGATTTTTCATGAGATACACTGAAATGTACATGAAAAGTGAAAAAGTTTGCTTTTTTTCAGATTTCTTAGCAAAAATCAGGTTTTCAGCCTAAAATGTCCGAAAAACCTAAATGACATTTTATTTTTCATTCTTATTGTTTGGATGTCAAAACTTGATTTATCATGACTGGAATGTTCATTAAAAGTTAAAACGTTTGCTTTTCAGACAGTGTTGTAAGCAGAAATTAAGGTTCTTATCCTAAAAAGTTCAAAAAAAGCTAAATGACATTTTAATTTACATTCTTACTGCTTGGATGTCAAAACTTGATTTTTCATGAGATACACTGGAATGTTCATAAAAAGTGAAAAAGTTTGCTTTCAGTAAGAGTTCTTAGCACAAATCAGGTTTTCAGCCTAAAAAGTCCCAAAAAAGCTAAATGTTATCTTAGTCGTCATTCTTACTGTTTGGATGTCAAAACTTGATTTTTCATGAGACACACTGAAATGTACATGAAAAGTGAAAAAGTTTGCTTTTCTTCAGATTTCTTAGCAAAAATCAGGTTTTCAGCCCAAAATGTCCGTAAAAGCTAGATGACATTTTATATTTCATTCTTATTGTTTGGATGTCAAAACTTGATTTATCATGACTGGAATGTTCATTAAAAGTTAAAACGTTTGCTTTTCAGACAGTGCTGTAAGCAGAAATTAAGGTTCTTATTCTAAAAAGTTCAAAAAAAGCTAAATGACATTTTAATTTACATTCTTACTGTTTGGATGTCAAAACTTGATTTTTCATGAGATACACTGGAATGTTCATAAAAAGTGAAAAAGTTTGCTTTTCAGTCAGAGTTCTTAGCACAAATCAGGTTTTCAGCCTAAAAAGTCCCAAAATAGCTAAATGTTATCTTAGTCGTCATTCTTACTGTTTGGATGTCAAAACTTGATTTTTCATGAGATACACTGAAATGTACATGAAAAGTGAAAAAGTTTGCTTTTTTTCAGATTTCTTAGCAAAAATCAGGTTTTCAGCCTAAAATGTCCGAAAAACCTAAATGACATTTTATTTTTCATTCTTATTGTTTGGATGTCAAAACTTGATTTATCATGACTGGAATGTTCATTAAAAGTTAAAACGTTTGCTTTTCAGACAGTGTTGTAAGCAGAAATTAAGGTTCTTATTCTTAAAAGTTCAAAAAAAGCTAAATGACATTTTAACTTACATTCTTACTGTTTAGATGTTAAAACTTGATTTTTTATGAGATACACTGAATGTTCATGAAAAGTGAAAGAGTTTGCTTTTCAGTCAAAGTTGTTAGCACAAATGAGGTTTTCAGCCTAAAAAGTCCGAAAAGAGCTAAATGTTATCTTAGTCGTCATTCTTACTGTTTGGATGTCAAAACTTGATTTTTCATGAGATACACTGGAATGTTCATAAAAAGTGAAAAAGTTTGCTTTTCAGTCAGAGTTCTTAATACAAATCAGGTTTTCAGCCCAAAAAGTCCCAAAATAGCTGAATGTTATCTTAGTCGTCATTCTTACTGTTTGGATGTCAAAACTTGATTTTTCATGAGATACACTGGAATGTTCATAAAAAGTGAAAAAGTTTGCTTTTCAGTCAGAGTTGTTAGCACAAATCAGGTTTTCAGCCTAAAAAATCCCAAAAGAGCTAAATGTTATCTTAGTCGTCATTCTTACTGTTTGGATGTCAAAACTTGATTTTTCATGAGATACACTGAAATGTACATGAAAAGTGAAAAAGTTTGCTTTTTTTCAGATTTCTTAGCAAAAATCAGGTTTTCAGCCTAAAATGTCCGAAAAACCTAAATGACATTTTATTTTTCATTCTTATTGTTTGGATGTCAAAACTTGATTTATCATGACTGGAATGTTCATTAAAAGTTAAAACGTTTGCTTTTCAGACAGTGTTGTAAGCAGAAATTAAGGTTCTTATTCTTAAAAGTTCAAAAAAAGCTAAATGACATTTTAACTTACATTCTTACTGTTTAGATGTTAAAACTTGATTTTTTATGAGATACACTGAATGTTCATGAAAAGTGAAAGAGTTTGCTTTTCAGTCAAAGTTGTTAGCACAAATGAGGTTTTCAGCCTGAAAAGTCCGAAAAGAGCTAAATGTTATCTTAGTCGTCATTCTTACTGTTTGGATGTCAAAACTTGATTTTTCATGAGATACACTGGAATGTTCATAAAAAGTGAAAAAGTTTGCTTTTCAGTCAGAGTTCTTAATACAAATCAGGTTTTCAGCCTAAAAAGTCCCAAAATAGCTGAATGTTATCTTAGTCGTCATTCTTACTGTTTGGATGTCAAAACTTGATTTTTCATGAGATACACTGGAATGTTCATAAAAAGTGAAAAAGTTTGCTTTTCAGTCAGAGTTCTTAGCACAAATCAGGTTTTCAGCCTAAAAAGTCCCAAAATAGCTAAATGTTATCTTAGTCGTCATTCTTACTGTTTGGATGTCAAAACTTGATTTTTCATGAGATACACTGAAATGTACATGAAAAGTGAAAAAGTTTGCTTTTTTTTCAGATTTCTTAGCAAAAATCAGGTTTTCAGCCCAAAATGTCCGTAAAAGCTAGATGACATTTTATATTTCATTCTTATTGTTTGGATGTCAAAACTTGATTTATCATGACTGGAATGTTCATTAAAAGTTAAAACGTTTGCTTTTCAGACAGTGCTGTAAGCAGAAATTAAGGTTCTTATTCTAAAAAGTTCAAAAAAAGCTAAATGACATTTTAACTTACATTCTTACTGTTTAGATGTTAAAACTTGATTTTTTATGAGATACACTGAATGTTCATGAAAAGTGAAAGAGTTTGCTTTTCAGTCAAAGTTCTTAGCACAAATGAGGTTTTCAGCCTAAAAAGTCCGAAAAGAGCTAAATGTTATCTTAGTCGTCATTCTTACTGTTTGGATGTCAAAACTTGATTTTTCATGAGATACACTGGAATGTTCATAAAAAGTGAAAAAGTTTGCTTTTCAGTAAGAGTTCTTAGCACAAATCAGGTTTTCAGCCTAAAAAGTCCCAAAAGAGCTAAATGTTATCTTAGTCGTCATTCTTACTGTTTGGATGTCAAAACTTGATTTTTCATGAGATACACTGAAATGTACATGAAAAGTGAAAAAGTTTGCTTTTTTTCAGATTTCTTAGCAAAAATCAGGTTTTCAGCCTAAAATGTCCGAAAAACCTAAATGACATTTTATTTTTCATTCTTATTGTTTGGATGTCAAAACTTGATTTATCATGACTGGAATGTTCATTAAAAGTTAAAACGTTTGCTTTTCAGACAGTGTTGTAAGCAGAAATTAAGGTTCTTATTCTTAAAAGTTCAAAAAAAGCTAAATGACATTTTAACTTACATTCTTACTGTTTAGATGTTAAAACTTGATTTTTTATGAGATACACTGAATGTTCATGAAAAGTGAAAGAGTTTGCTTTTCAGTCAAAGTTGTTAGCACAAATGAGGTTTTCAGCCTAAAAAGTCCGAAAAGAGCTAAATGTTATCTTAGTCGTCATTCTTACTGTTTGGATGTCAAAACTTGATTTTTCATGAGATACACTGAAATGTACATGAAAAGTGAAAAAGTTTGCTTTTTTTCAGATTTCTTAGCAAAAATCAGGTTTTCAGCCTAAAATGTCCGAAAAACCTAAATGACATTTTATTTTTCATTCTTATTGTTTGGATGTCAAAACTTGATTTATCATGACTGGAATGTTCATTAAAAGTTAAAACGTTTGCTTTTCAGACAGTGTTGTAAGCAGAAATTAAGGTTCTTATCCTAAAAAGTTCAAAAAAAGCTAAATGACATTTTAATTTACATTCTTACTGCTTGGATGTCAAAACTTGATTTTTCATGAGATACACTGGAATGTTCATAAAAAGTGAAAAAGTTTGCTTTCAGTAAGAGTTCTTAGCACAAATCAGGTTTTCAGCCTAAAAAGTCCCAAAAAAGCTAAATGTTATCTTAGTCGTCATTCTTACTGTTTGGATGTCAAAACTTGATTTTTCATGAGATACACTGGAATGTTCATAAAAAGTGAAAAAGTTTGCTTTTCAGTCAGAGTTCTTAATACAAATCAGGTTTTCAGCCTAAAAAGTCCCAAAATAGCTGAATGTTATCTTAGTCGTCATTCTTACTGTTTGGATGTCAAAACTTGATTTTTCATGAGATACACTGAAATGTACATGAAAAGTGAAAAAGTTTGCTTTTTTTCAGATTTCTTAGCAAAAATCAGGTTTTCAGCCTAAAATGTCCGAAAAACCTAAATGACATTTTATTTTTCATTCTTATTGTTTGGATGTCAAAACTTGATTTATCATGACTGGAATGTTCATTAAAAGTTAAAACGTTTGCTTTTCAGACAGTGTTGTAAGCAGAAATTAAGGTTCTTATCCTAAAAAGTTCAAAAAAAGCTAAATGACATTTTAATTTACATTCTTACTGCTTGGATGTCAAAACTTGATTTTTCATGAGATACACTGGAATGTTCATAAAAAGTGAAAAAGTTTGCTTTCAGTAAGAGTTCTTAGCACAAATCAGGTTTTCAGCCTAAAAAGTCCCAAAAAAGCTAAATGTTATCTTAGTCGTCATTCTTACTGTTTGGATGTCAAAACTTGATTTTTCATGAGATACACTGAAATGTACATGAAAAGTGAAAAAGTTTGCTTTTTTTTCAGATTTCTTAGCAAAAATCAGGTTTTCAGCCTAAAATGTCCGAAAAACCTAAATGACATTTTATTTTTCATTCTTATTGTTTGGATGTCAAAACTTGATTTATCATGACTGGAATGTTCATTAAAAGTTAAAACGTTTGCTTTTCAGACAGTGTTGTAAGCAGAAATTAAGGTTCTTATTCTAAAAAGTTCAAAAAAAGCTAAATGACATTTTAATTTACATTCTTACTGTTTGGATGTCAAAACTTGATTTTTCATGAGATACACTGGAATGTTCATAAAAAGTGAAAAGTTTGCTTTTCAGTCAGAGTTCTTAGCACAAATCAGGTTTTCAGCCTAAAAAGTCCCAAAATAGCTAAATGTTATCTTAGTCGTCATTCTTACTGTTTGGATGTCAAAACTTGATTTTTCATGAGATACACTGAAATGTACATGAAAAGTGAAAAAGTTTGCTTTTTTTCAGATTTCTTAGCAAAAATAAGGTTTTCAGCCTAAAATGTCCGAAAAACCTAAATGACATTTTATTTTTCATTCTTATTGTTTGGATGTCAAAACTTGATTTATCATGACTGGAATGTTCATTAAAAGTTAAAACGTTTGCTTTTCAGACAGTGTTGTAAGCAGAAATTAAGGTTCTTATTCTTAAAAGTTCAAAAAAAGCTAAATGACATTTTAACTTACATTCTTACTGTTTAGATGTTAAAACTTGATTTTTTATGAGATACACTGAATGTTCATGAAAAGTGAAAGAGTTTGCTTTTCAGTCAAAGTTGTTAGCACAAATGAGGTTTTCAGCCTAAAAAGTCCGAAAAGAGCTAAATGTTATCTTAGTCGTCATTCTTACTGTTTGGATGTCAAAACTTGATTTTTCATGAGATACACTGGAATGTTCATAAAAAGTGAAAAAGTTTGCTTTTCAGTAAGAGTTCTTAGCACAAATCAGGTTTTCAGCCTAAAAAGTCCCAAAAGAGCTAAATGTTATCTTAGTCGTCATTCTTACTGTTTGGATGTCAAAACTTGATTTTTCATGAGATACACTGAAATGTACATGAAAAGTGAAAAAGTTTGCTTTTTTTCAGATTTCTTAGCAAAAATCAGGTTTTCAGCCTAAAATGTCCGAAAAACCTAAATGACATTTTATTTTTCATTCTTATTGTTTGGATGTCAAAACTTGATTTATCATGACTGGAATGTTCATTAAAAGTTAAAACGTTTGCTTTTCAGACAGTGTTGTAAGCAGAAATTAAGGTTCTTATTCTTAAAAGTTCAAAAAAAGCTAAATGACATTTTAACTTACATTCTTACTGTTTAGATGTTAAAACTTGATTTTTTATGAGATACACTGAATGTTCATGAAAAGTGAAAGAGTTTGCTTTTCAGTCAAAGTTGTTAGCACAAATGAGGTTTTCAGCCTAAAAAGTCCGAAAAGAGCTAAATGTTATCTTAGTCGTCATTCTTACTGTTTGGATGTCAAAACTTGATTTTTCATGAGATACACTGAAATGTACATGAAAAGTGAAAAAGTTTGCTTTTTTTCAGATTTCTTAGCAAAAATCAGGTTTTCAGCCTAAAATGTCCGAAAAACCTAAATGACATTTTATTTTTCATTCTTATTGTTTGGATGTCAAAACTTGATTTATCATGACTGGAATGTTCATTAAAAGTTAAAACGTTTGCTTTTCAGACAGTGTTGTAAGCAGAAATTAAGGTTCTTATCCTAAAAAGTTCAAAAAAAGCTAAATGACATTTTAATTTACATTCTTACTGCTTGGATGTCAAAACTTGATTTTTCATGAGATACACTGGAATGTTCATAAAAAGTGAAAAAGTTTGCTTTCAGTAAGAGTTCTTAGCACAAATCAGGTTTTCAGCCTAAAAAGTCCCAAAAAAGCTAAATGTTATCTTAGTCGTCATTCTTACTGTTTGGATGTCAAAACTTGATTTTTCATGAGATACACTGGAATGTTCATAAAAAGTGAAAAAGTTTGCTTTTCAGTCAGAGTTCTTAATACAAATCAGGTTTTCAGCCTAAAAAGTCCCAAAATAGCTGAATGTTATCTTAGTCGTCATTCTTACTGTTTGGATGTCAAAACTTGATTTTTCATGAGATACACTGAAATGTACATGAAAAGTGAAAAAGTTTGCTTTTTTTCAGATTTCTTAGCAAAAATCAGGTTTTCAGCCTAAAATGTCCGAAAAACCTAAATGACATTTTATTTTTCATTCTTATTGTTTGGATGTCAAAACTTGATTTATCATGACTGGAATGTTCATTAAAAGTTAAAACGTTTGCTTTTCAGACAGTGTTGTAAGCAGAAATTAAGGTTCTTATCCTAAAAAGTTCAAAAAAAGCTAAATGACATTTTAATTTACATTCTTACTGCTTGGATGTCAAACTTGATTTTTCATGAGATACACTGGAATGTTCATAAAAAGTGAAAAAGTTTGCTTTCAGTAAGAGTTCTTAGCACAAATCAGGTTTTCAGCCTAAAAAGTCCCAAAAAAGCTAAATGTTATCTTAGTCGTCATTCTTACTGTTTGGATGTCAAAACTTGATTTTTCATGAGATACACTGAAATGTACATGAAAAGTGAAAAAGTTTGCTTTTTTTCAGATTTCTTAGCAAAAATCAGGTTTTCAGCCTAAAATGTCCGAAAAACCTAAATGACATTTTATTTTTCATTCTTATTGTTTGGATGTCAAAACTTGATTTATCATGACTGGAATGTTCATTAAAAGTTAAAACGTTTGCTTTTCAGACAGTGTTGTAAGCAGAAATTAAGGTTCTTATTCTAAAAAGTTCAAAAAAAGCTAAATGACATTTTAATTTACATTCTTACTGTTTGGATGTCAAAACTTGATTTTTCATGAGATACACTGGAATGTTCATAAAAAGTGAAAAAGTTTGCTTTTCAGTCAGAGTTCTTAGCACAAATCAGGTTTTCAGCCTAAAAAGTCCCAAAATAGCTAAATGTTATCTTAGTCGTCATTCTTACTGTTTGGATGTCAAAACTTGATTTTTCATGAGATACACTGAAATGTACATGAAAAGTGAAAAAGTTTGCTTTTTTTCAGATTTCTTAGCAAAAATAAGGTTTTCAGCCTAAAATGTCCGAAAAACCTAAATGACATTTTATTTTTCATTCTTATTGTTTGGATGTCAAAACTTGATTTATCATGACTGGAATGTTCATTAAAAGTTAAAACGTTTGCTTTTCAGACAGTGTTGTAAGCAGAAATTAAGGTTCTTATTCTTAAAAGTTCAAAAAAAGCTAAATGACATTTTAACTTACATTCTTACTGTTTAGATGTTAAAACTTGATTTTTTATGAGATACACTGAATGTTCATGAAAAGTGAAAGAGTTTGCTTTTCAGTCAAAGTTGTTAGCACAAATGAGGTTTTCAGCCTAAAAAGTCCGAAAAGAGCTAAATGTTATCTTAGTCGTCATTCTTACTGTTTGGATGTCAAAACTTGATTTTTCATGAGATACACTGGAATGTTCATAAAAAGTGAAAAAGTTTGCTTTTCAGTCAGAGTTCTTAATACAAATCAGGTTTTCAGCCCAAAAAGTCCCAAAATAGCTGAATGTTATCTTAGTCGTCATTCTTACTGTTTGGATGTCAAAACTTGATTTTTCATGAGATACACTGGAATGTTCATAAAAAGTGAAAAAGTTTGCTTTTCAGTCAGAGTTGTTAGCACAAATCAGGTTTTCAGCCTAAAAAATCCCAAAAGAGCTAAATGTTATCTTAGTCGTCATTCTTACTGTTTGGATGTCAAAACTTGATTTTTCATGAGATACACTGAAATGTACATGAAAAGTGAAAAAGTTTGCTTTTTTTCAGATTTCTTAGCAAAAATCAGGTTTTCAGCCTAAAATGTCCGAAAAACCTAAATGACATTTTATTTTTCATTCTTATTGTTTGGATGTCAAAACTTGATTTATCATGACTGGAATGTTCATTAAAAGTTAAAACGTTTGCTTTTCAGACAGTGTTGTAAGCAGAAATTAAGGTTCTTATTCTTAAAAAGTTCAAAAAAAGCTAAATGACATTTTAACTTACATTCTTACTGTTTAGATGTTAAAACTTGATTTTTTATGAGATACACTGAATGTTCATGAAAAGTGAAAGAGTTTGCTTTTCAGTCAAAGTTGTTAGCACAAATGAGGTTTTCAGCCTGAAAAGTCCGAAAAGAGCTAAATGTTATCTTAGTCGTCATTCTTACTGTTTGGATGTCAAAACTTGATTTTTCATGAGATACACTGGAATGTTCATAAAAAGTGAAAAAGTTTGCTTTTCAGTCAGAGTTCTTAATACAAATCAGGTTTTCAGCCTAAAAAGTCCCAAAATAGCTGAATGTTATCTTAGTCGTCATTCTTACTGTTTGGATGTCAAAACTTGATTTTTCATGAGATACACTGGAATGTTCATAAAAAGTGAAAAAGTTTGCTTTTCAGTCAGAGTTCTTAGCACAAATCAGGTTTTCAGCCTAAAAAGTCCCAAAATAGCTAAATGTTATCTTAGTCGTCATTCTTACTGTTTGGATGTCAAAACTTGATTTTTCATGAGATACACTGAAATGTACATGAAAAGTGAAAAAGTTTGCTTTTTTTCAGATTTCTTAGCAAAAATCAGGTTTTCAGCCCAAAATGTCCGTAAAAGCTAGATGACATTTTATATTTCATTCTTATTGTTTGGATGTCAAAACTTGATTTATCATGACTGGAATGTTCATTAAAAGTTAAAACGTTTGCTTTTCAGACAGTGCTGTAAGCAGAAATTAAGGTTCTTATTCTAAAAAGTTCAAAAAAAGCTAAATGACATTTTAACTTACATTCTTACTGTTTAGATGTTAAAACTTGATTTTTTATGAGATACACTGAATGTTCATGAAAAGTGAAAGAGTTTGCTTTTCAGTCAAAGTTCTTAGCACAAATGAGGTTTTCAGCCTAAAAAGTCCGAAAAGAGCTAAATGTTATCTTAGTCGTCATTCTTACTGTTTGGATGTCAAAACTTGATTTTTCATGAGATACACTGGAATGTTCATAAAAAGTGAAAAAGTTTGCTTTTCAGTAAGAGTTCTTAGCACAAATCAGGTTTTCAGCCTAAAAAGTCCCAAAAGAGCTAAATGTTATCTTAGTCGTCATTCTTACTGTTTGGATGTCAAAACTTGATTTTTCATGAGATACACTGAAATGTACATGAAAAGTGAAAAAGTTTGCTTTTTTTCAGATTTCTTAGCAAAAATCAGGTTTTCAGCCTAAAATGTCCGAAAAACCTAAATGACATTTTATTTTTCATTCTTATTGTTTGGATGTCAAAACTTGATTTATCATGACTGGAATGTTCATTAAAAGTTAAAACGTTTGCTTTTCAGACAGTGTTGTAAGCAGAAATTAAGGTTCTTATTCTTAAAAGTTCAAAAAAGCTAAATGACATTTTAACTTACATTCTTACTGTTTAGATGTTAAAACTTGATTTTTTATGAGATACACTGAATGTTCATGAAAAGTGAAAGAGTTTGCTTTTCAGTCAAAGTTGTTAGCACAAATGAGGTTTTCAGCCTAAAAAGTCCGAAAAGAGCTAAATGTTATCTTAGTCGTCATTCTTACTGTTTGGATGTCAAAACTTGATTTTTCATGAGATACACTGAAATGTACATGAAAAGTGAAAAAGTTTGCTTTTTTTCAGATTTCTTAGCAAAAATCAGGTTTTCAGCCTAAAATGTCCGAAAAACCTAAATGACATTTTATTTTTCATTCTTATTGTTTGGATGTCAAAACTTGATTTATCATGACTGGAATGTTCATTAAAAGTTAAAACGTTTGCTTTTCAGACAGTGTTGTAAGCAGAAATTAAGGTTCTTATCCTAAAAAGTTCAAAAAAAGCTAAATGACATTTTAATTTACATTCTTACTGCTTGGATGTCAAAACTTGATTTTTCATGAGATACACTGGAATGTTCATAAAAAGTGAAAAAGTTTGCTTTCAGTAAGAGTTCTTAGCACAAATCAGGTTTTCAGCCTAAAAAGTCCCAAAAAAGCTAAATGTTATCTTAGTCGTCATTCTTACTGTTTGGATGTCAAAACTTGATTTTTCATGAGATACACTGGAATGTTCATAAAAAGTGAAAAAGTTTGCTTTTCAGTCAGAGTTCTTAATACAAATCAGGTTTTCAGCCTAAAAAGTCCCAAAATAGCTGAATGTTATCTTAGTCGTCATTCTTACTGTTTGGATGTCAAAACTTGATTTTTCATGAGATACACTGAAATGTACATGAAAAGTGAAAAAGTTTGCTTTTTTTCAGATTTCTTAGCAAAAATCAGGTTTTCAGCCTAAAATGTCCGAAAAACCTAAATGACATTTTATTTTTCATTCTTATTGTTTGGATGTCAAAACTTGATTTATCATGACTGGAATGTTCATTAAAAGTTAAAACGTTTGCTTTTCAGACAGTGTTGTAAGCAGAAATTAAGGTTCTTATCCTAAAAAGTTCAAAAAAAGCTAAATGACATTTTAATTTACATTCTTACTGCTTGGATGTCAAAACTTGATTTTTCATGAGATACACTGGAATGTTCATAAAAAAGTGAAAAAGTTTGCTTTCAGTAAGAGTTCTTAGCACAAATCAGGTTTTCAGCCTAAAAAGTCCCAAAAAAGCTAAATGTTATCTTAGTCGTCATTCTTACTGTTTGGATGTCAAAACTTGATTTTTCATGAGACACACTGAAATGTACATGAAAAGTGAAAAAGTTTGCTTTTCTTCAGATTTCTTAGCAAAAATCAGGTTTTCAGCCCAAAATGTCCGTAAAAGCTAGATGACATTTTATATTTCATTCTTATTGTTTGGATGTCAAAACTTGATTTATCATGACTGGAATGTTCATTAAAAGTTAAAACGTTTGCTTTTCAGACAGTGCTGTAAGCAGAAATTAAGGTTCTTATTCTAAAAAGTTCAAAAAAAGCTAAATGACATTTTAATTTACATTCTTACTGTTTGGATGTCAAAACTTGATTTTTCATGAGATACACTGGAATGTTCATAAAAAGTGAAAAAGTTTGCTTTTCAGTCAGAGTTCTTAGCACAAATCAGGTTTCAGCCTAAAAAGTCCCAAAATAGCTAAATGTTATCTTAGTCGTCATTCTTACTGTTTGGATGTCAAAACTTGATTTTTCATGAGATACACTGAAATGTACATGAAAAGTGAAAAAGTTTGCTTTTTTTCAGATTTCTTAGCAAAAATCAGGTTTTCAGCCTAAAATGTCCGAAAAACCTAAATGACATTTTATTTTTCATTCTTATTGTTTGGATGTCAAAACTTGATTTATCATGACTGGAATGTTCATTAAAAGTTAAAACGTTTTGCTTTTCAGACAGTGTTGTAAGCAGAAATTAAGGTTCTTATTCTTAAAAGTTCAAAAAAAGCTAAATGACATTTTAACTTACATTCTTACTGTTTAGATGTTAAAACTTGATTTTTTATGAGATACACTGAATGTTCATGAAAAGTGAAAGAGTTTGCTTTTCAGTCAAAGTTGTTAGCACAAATGAGGTTTTCAGCCTAAAAAGTCCGAAAAGAGCTAAATGTTATCTTAGTCGTCATTCTTACTGTTTGGATGTCAAAACTTGATTTTTCATGAGATACACTGGAATGTTCATAAAAAGTGAAAAAGTTTGCTTTTCAGTCAGAGTTCTTAATACAAATCAGGTTTTCAGCCCAAAAAGTCCCAAAATAGCTGAATGTTATCTTAGTCGTCATTCTTACTGTTTGGATGTCAAAACTTGATTTTTCATGAGATACACTGGAATGTTCATAAAAGTGAAAAAGTTTGCTTTTCAGTCAGAGTTGTTAGCACAAATCAGGTTTTCAGCCTAAAAAATCCCAAAAGAGCTAAATGTTATCTTAGTCGTCATTCTTACTGTTTGGATGTCAAAACTTGATTTTTCATGAGATACACTGAAATGTACATGAAAAGTGAAAAAGTTTGCTTTTTTTCAGATTTCTTAGCAAAAATCAGGTTTTCAGCCTAAAATGTCCGAAAAACCTAAATGACATTTTATTTTTCATTCTTATTGTTTGGATTTCAAAACTTGATTTATCATGACTGGAATGTTCATTAAAAGTTAAAACGTTTGCTTTTCAGACAGTGTTGTAAGCAGAAATTAAGGTTCTTATTCTTAAAAGTTCAAAAAAAGCTAAATGACATTTTAACTTACATTCTTACTGTTTAGATGTTAAAACTTGATTTTTTATGAGATACACTGAATGTTCATGAAAAGTGAAAGAGTTTGCTTTTCAGTCAAAGTTGTTAGCACAAATGAGGTTTTCAGCCTGAAAAAGTCCGAAAAGAGCTAAATGTTATCTTAGTCGTCATTCTTACTGTTTGGATGTCAAAACTTGATTTTTCATGAGATACACTGGAATGTTCATAAAAAGTGAAAAAGTTTGCTTTTCAGTCAGAGTTCTTAGCACAAATCAGGTTTTCAGCCTAAAAAGTCCCAAAATAGCTAAATGTTATCTTAGTCGTCATTCTTACTGTTTGGATGTCAAAACTTGATTTTTCATGAGATACACTGAAATGTACATGAAAAGTGAAAAAGTTTGCTTTTTTTCAGATTTCTTAGCAAAAATCAGGTTTTCAGCCTAAAATGTCCGAAAAACCTAAATGACATTTTATTTTTCATTCTTATTGTTTGGATGTCAAAACTTGATTTATCATGACTGGAATGTTCATTAAAAGTTAAAACGTTTGCTTTTCAGACAGTGTTGTAAGCAGAAATTAAGGTTCTTATCCTAAAAAGTTCAAAAAAAGCTAAATGACATTTTAATTTACATTCTTACTGTTTGGATGTCAAAACTTGATTTTTCATGAGATACACTGGAATGTTCATAAAAAGTGAAAAAGTTTGCTTTCAGTAAGAGTTCTTAGCACAAATCAGGTTTTCAGCCTAAAAAGTCCCAAAAAGCTAAATGTTATCTTAGTCGTCATTCTTACTGTTTGGATGTCAAAACTTGATTTTTCATGAGACACACTGAAATGTACATGAAAAGTGAAAAAGTTTGCTTTTCTTCAGATTTCTTAGCAAAAATCAGGTTTTCAGCCCAAAATGTCCGTAAAAGCTAGATGACATTTTATATTTTCATTCTTATTGTTTGGATGTCAAAACTTGATTTATCATGACTGGAATGTTCATTAAAAGTTAAAACGTTTGCTTTTCAGACAGTGCTGTAAGCAGAAATTAAGGTTCTTATTCTAAAAAGTTCAAAAAAAGCTAAATGACATTTTAACTTACATTCTTACTGTTTAGATGTTAAAACTTGATTTTTTATGAGATACACTGAATGTTCATGAAAAGTGAAAGAGTTTGCTTTTCAGTCAAAGTTCTTAGCACAAATGAGGTTTTCAGCCTAAAAAGTCCGAAAAGAGCTAAATGTTATCTTAGTCGTCATTCTTACTGTTTGGATGTCAAAACTTGATTTTTCATGAGATACACTGGAATGTTCATAAAAAGTGAAAAAGTTTGCTTTTCAGTAAGAGTTCTTAGCACAAATCAGGTTTTCAGCCTAAAAAGTCCCAAAAGAGCTAAATGTTATCTTAGTCGTCATTCTTACTGTTTGGATGTCAAAACTTGATTTTTCATGAGATACACTGAAATGTACATGAAAAGTGAAAAAGTTTGCTTTTTTTCAGATTTCTTAGCAAAAATCAGGTTTTCAGCCTAAAATGTCCGAAAAACCTAAATGACATTTTATTTTTCATTCTTATTGTTTGGATGTCAAAACTTGATTTATCATGACTGGAATGTTCATTAAAAGTTAAAACGTTTGCTTTTCAGACAGTGTTGTAAGCAGAAATTAAGGTTCTTATTCTTAAAAGTTCAAAAAAAGCTAAATGACATTTTAACTTACATTCTTACTGTTTAGATGTTAAAACTTGATTTTTTATGAGATACACTGAATGTTCATGAAAAGTGAAAGAGTTTGCTTTTCAGTCAAAGTTGTTAGCACAAATGAGGTTTCAGCCTAAAAAGTCCGAAAAGAGCTAAATGTTATCTTAGTCGTCATTCTTACTGTTTGGATGTCAAAACTTGATTTTTCATGAGATACACTGAAATGTACATGAAAAGTGAAAAAGTTTGCTTTTTTTCAGATTTCTTAGCAAAAATCAGGTTTTCAGCCTAAAATGTCCGAAAAACCTAAATGACATTTTATTTTTCATTCTTATTGTTTGGATGTCAAAACTTGATTTATCATGACTGGAATGTTCATTAAAAGTTAAAACGTTTGCTTTTCAGACAGTGTTGTAAGCAGAAATTAAGGTTCTTATTCTTAAAAGTTCAAAAAAAGCTAAATGACATTTTAACTTACATTCTTACTGTTTAGATGTTTAAAACTTGATTTTTTATGAGATACACTGAATGTTCATGAAAAGTGAAAGAGTTTGCTTTTCAGTCAAAGTTGTTAGCACAAATGAGGTTTTCAGCCTAAAAAGTCCGAAAAGAGCTAAATGTTATCTTAGTCGTCATTCTTACTGTTTGGATGTCAAAACTTGATTTTTCATGAGATACACTGAAATGTACATGAAAAGTGAAAAAGTTTGCTTTTTTTCAGATTTCTTAGCAAAAATCAGGTTTTCAGCCTAAAATGTCCGAAAAACCTAAATGACAATTTATTTTCATTCTTATTGTTTGGATGTCAAAACTTGATTTATCATGACTGGAATGTTCATTAAAAGTTAAAACGTTTGCTTTTCAGACAGTGTTGTAAGCAGAAATTAAGGTTCTTATTCTTAAAAGTTCAAAAAAAGCTAAATGACATTTTAACTTACATTCTTACTGTTTAGATGTTAAAACTTGATTTTTTATGAGATACACTGAATGTTCATGAAAAGTGAAAGAGTTTGCTTTTCAGTCAAAGTTGTTAGCACAATGAGGTTTTCAGCCTAAAAAGTCCGAAAAGAGCTAAATGTTATCTTAGTCGTCATTCTTACTGTTTGGATGTCAAAACTTGATTTTTCATGAGATACACTGAATGTTCATAAAAAGTGAAAAAGTTTGCTTTTCAGTCAGAGTTCTTAATACAAATCAGGTTTTCAGCCCAAAAAGTCCCAAAATAGCTGAATGTTATCTTAGTCGTCATTCTTACTGTTTGGATGTCAAAACTTGATTTTTCATGAGATACACTGAAATGTACATGAAAAGTGAAAAAGTTTGCTTTTTTTTCAGATTTCTTAGCAAAAATCAGGTTTTCAGCCTAAAATGTCCGAAAAAACCTAAATGACATTTTATTTTTCATTCTTATTGTTTGGATGTCAAAACTTGATTTATCATGACTGGAATGTTCATTAAAAGTTAAAACGTTTGCTTTTCAGACAGTGTTGTAAGCAGAAATTAAGGTTCTTATTCTAAAAAGTTCAAAAAAAGCTAAATGACATTTTAATTTACATTCTTACTGTTTGGATGTCAAAACTTGATTTTTCATGAGATACACTGAATGTTAATGAAAAATGAAAAAGTTTACTTTTCATTCAGAGTTGTTAGCACAAATCAGGTTCTGAGCCTAAAAAGTTCAAAAAAGCTAAATGTTATTTTCATCGTCATTCTTACTGTTTGGATGTCGAAACTTGATTTTTCATTAGATACACTGGAATGTTCATTAAAGTTAAAACGCTTGCTTTTTTTCAGATTTCTTAGCAAAAATCAGGTTTTCAGCCTAAAATGTCCGAAAAAGCTAAATGACATTTTATTTTTCATTCTTATTGTTTGGATGTCAAAACTTGATTTATCATGACTGGAATGTTCATTAAAAGTTAAAACGTTTGCTTTTCAGACAGTGTTGTAAGCAGAAATTAAGGTTCTTATTCTAAAAAGTTCAAAAAAGCTAAATGACATTTTAATTTACATTCTTACTGCTTGGATGTCAAAACTTGATTTTTCATGAGATACACTGGAATGTTCATAAAAAGTGAAAAAGTTTGCTTTTCAGTAAGAGTTCTTAGCACAAATGAGGTTTTCAGCCTAAAAAGTCCCAAAATAGCTAAATGTTATCTTAGTCGTCATTCTTACTGTTTGGATGTCAAAACTTGATTTTTCATGAGACACACTGAAATGTACATGAAAAGTGAAAAAGTTTGCTTTTCTTCAGATTTCTTAGCAAAAATCAGGTTTTCAGCCCAAAATGTCCGTAAAAGCTAGATGACATTTTATATTTCATTCTTATTGTTTGGATGTCAAAACTTGATTTATCATGACTGGAATGTTCATTAAAAGTTAAAACGTTTGCTTTTCAGACAGTGCTGTAAGCAGAAATTAAGGTTCTTATTCTAAAAAGTTCAAAAAAAGCTAAATGACATTTTAATTTACATTCTTACTGTTTGGATGTCAAACTTGATTTTTCATGAGATACACTGAATGTTCATAAAAAGTGAAATAGTTTGCTTTTCAGTCAAAGTTGTTAGCACAAATGAGGTTATCAGCCTAAAAAGTCCCAAAAGAGCTAAATGTTATCTTAGTCGTCATTCTTACTGTTTGAATGTCAAAACTTGATTTTTCATGAGATACACTGAAATGTACATGAAAAGTGAAAAAGTTTGCTTTTTTTCAGATTTCTTAGCAAAAATCAGGTTTTCAGCCTAAAATGTCCGAAAAACCTAAATGACATTTTATTTTTCATTCTTATTGTTTGGATGTCAAAACTTGATTTATCATGACTGGAATGTTCATTAAAAGTTAAAACGTTTGCTTTTAAGACAGTGTTGTAAGCAGAAATTAAGGTTCTTATTCTAAAAAGTTCAAAAAAAGCTAAATGACATTTTAACTTACATTCTTACTGTTTAGATGTTAAAACTTGATTTTTTATGAGATACACTGAATGTTCATGAAAAGTGAAAGAGTTTGCTTTTCAGTCAAAGTTGTTAGCACAAATGAGGTTTTCAGCCTAAAAAGTCCGAAAAGAGCTAAATGTTATCTTAGTCGTCATTCTTACTGTTTGGATGTCAAAACTTGATTTTTCATGAGATACACTGGAATGTTCATAAAAAGTGAAAAAGTTTGCTTTTCAGTCAGAGTTCTTAATACAAATCAGGTTTTCAGCCCAAAAAGTCCCAAAATAGCTGAATGTTATCTTAGTCGTCATTCTTACTGTTTGGATGTCAAAACTTGATTTTTCATGAGATACACTGGAATGTTCATAAAAAGTGAAAAAGTTTGCTTTTCAGTCAGAGTTCTTAGCACAAATCAGGTTTTCAGCCTAAAAAGTCCCAAAATAGCTAAATGTTATCTTAGTCGTCATTCTTACTGTTTGGATGTCAAAACTTGATTTTTCATGAGATACACTGAAATGTACATGAAAAGTGAAAAAGTTTGCTTTTTTTCAGATTTCTTAGCAAAAATCAGGTTTTCAGCCTAAAATGTCCGAAAAACCTAAATGACATTTTATTTTTCATTCTTATTGTTTGGATGTCAAAACTTGATTTATCATGACTGGAATGTTCATTAAAAGTTAAAACGTTTGCTTTTCAGACAGTGTTGTAAGCAGAAATTAAGGTTCTTATTCTAAAAAGTTCAAAAAAGCTAAATGACATTTTAATTTACATTCTTACTGTTTGGATGTCAAAACTTGATTTTTCATGAGATACACTGAATGTTAATGAAAAATGAAAAAGTTTACTTTTCATTCAGAGTTGTTAGCACAAATCAGGTTCTGAGCCTAAAAAGTTCAAAAAAAGCTAAATGTTATTTCATCGTCATTCTTACTGTTTGGATGTCGAAACTTGATTTTTCATTAGATACACTGGAATGTTCATTAAAAGTTAAAACGCTTGCTTTTTTTCAGATTTCTTAGCAAAAATCAGGTTTTCAGCCTAAAATGTCCGAAAAAGCTAAATGACATTTTATTTTTCATTCTTATTGTTTGGATGTCAAAACTTGATTTATCATGACTGGAATGTTCATTAAAAGTTAAAACGTTTGCTTTTCAGACAGTGTTGTAAGCAGAAATTAAGGTTCTTATTCTAAAAAGTTCAAAAAAGCTAAATGACATTTTAATTTACATTCTTACTGCTTGGATGTCAAAACTTGATTTTTCATGAGATACACTGGAATGTTCATAAAAAGTGAAAAAGTTTGCTTTTCAGTAAGAGTTCTTAGCACAAATGAGGTTTTCAGCCTAAAAAGTCCCAAAATAGCTAAATGTTATCTTAGTCGTCATTCTTACTGTTTGGATGTCAAAACTTGATTTTTCATGAGACACACTGAAATGTGCATGAAAAGTGAAAAAGTTTGCTTTTCTTCAGATTTCTTAGCAAAAATCAGGTTTTCAGCCCAAAATGTCCGTAAAAGCTAGATGACATTTTATATTTTCATTCTTATTGTTTGGATGTCAAAACTTGATTTATCATGACTGGAATGTTCATTAAAAGTTAAAAACGTTTGCTTTTCAGACAGTGCTGTAAGCAGAAATTAAGGTTCTTATTCTAAAAAGTTCAAAAAAAGCTAAATGACATTTTAATTTACATTCTTACTGCTTGGATGTCAAAACTTGATTTTTCATGAGATACACTGGAATGTTCATAAAAAGTGAAAAAGTTTGCTTTTCAGTAAGAGTTCTTAGCACAAATGAGGTTTTCAGCCTAAAAAGTCCCAAAATAGCTAAATGTTATCTTAGTCGTCATTCTTACTGTTTGGATGTCAAAACTTGATTTTTCATGAGACACACTGAAATGTACATGAAAAGTGAAAAAGTTTGCTTTTCTTCAGATTTCTTAGCAAAATCAGGTTTTCAGCCCAAAATGTCCGTAAAAAGCTAGATGACATTTTATATTTCATTCTTATTGTTTGGATGTCAAAACTTGATTTATCATGACTGGAATGTTCATTAAAAGTTAAAACGTTTGCTTTTCAGACAGTGCTGTAAGCAGAAATTAAGGTTCTTATTCTAAAAAGTTCAAAAAAAGCTAAATGACATTTTAATTTACATTCTTACTGTTTGGATGTCAAAACTTGATTTTTCATGAGATACACTGAATGTTCATAAAAGTGAAATAGTTTGCTTTTCAGTCAAAGTTGTTAGCACAAATGAGGTTATCAGCCTAAAAAGTCCCAAAAGAGCTAAATGTTATCTTAGTCGTCATTCTTACTGTTTGAATGTCAAACTTGATTTTTCATGAGATACACTGAAATGTACATGAAAAGTGAAAAAGTTTGCTTTTTTTCAGATTTCTTAGCAAAAATCAGGTTTTCAGCCTAAAATGTCCGAAAAACCTAAATGACATTTTATTTTTCATTCTTATTGTTTGGATGTCAAAACTTGATTTATCATGACTGGAATGTTCATTAAAAGTTAAAACGTTTGCTTTTAAGACAGTGTTGTAAGCAGAAATTAAGGTTCTTATTCTAAAAAGTTCAAAAAAAGCTAAATGACATTTTAACTTACATTCTTACTGTTTAGATGTTAAAACTTGATTTTTTATGAGATACACTGAATGTTCATGAAAAGTGAAAGAGTTTGCTTTTCAGTCAAAGTTGTTAGCACAAATGAGGTTTTCAGCCTAAAAAGTCCGAAAAGAGCTAAATGTTATCTTAGTCGTCATTCTTACTGTTTGGATGTCAAAACTTGATTTTTCATGAGATACACTGGAATGTTCATAAAAAGTGAAAAAGTTTGCTTTTCAGTCAGAGTTCTTAATACAAATCAGGTTTTCAGCCCAAAAAGTCCCAAAATAGCTGAATGTTATCTTAGTCGTCATTCTTACTGTTTGGATGTCAAAACTTGATTTTTCATGAGATACACTGGAATGTTCATAAAAAGTGAAAAAGTTTGCTTTTCAGTCAGAGTTCTTAGCACAAATCAGGTTTTCAGCCTAAAAAGTCCCAAAATAGCTAAATGTTATCTTAGTCGTCATTCTTACTGTTTGGATGTCAAAACTTGATTTTTTCATGAGATACACTGAAATGTACATGAAAAGTGAAAAAGTTTGCTTTTTTTCAGATTTCTTAGCAAAAATCAGGTTTTCAGCCTAAAATGTCCGAAAAACCTAAATGACATTTTATTTTTCATTCTTATTGTTTGGATGTCAAAACTTGATTTATCATGACTGGAATGTTCATTAAAAGTTAAAACGTTTGCTTTTCAGACAGTGTTGTAAGCAGAAATTAAGGTTCTTATTCTAAAAAGTTCAAAAAAAGCTAAATGACATTTTAATTTACATTCTTACTGTTTGGATGTCAAACTTGATTTTTCATGAGATACACTGAATGTTAATGAAAAATGAAAAAGTTTACTTTTCATTCAGAGTTGTTAGCACAAATCAGGTTCTGAGCCTAAAAAGTTCAAAAAAAGCTAAATGTTATTTTCATCGTCATTCTTACTGTTTGGATGTCGAAACTTGATTTTTCATTAGATACACTGGAATGTTCATTAAAAGTTAAAACGCTTGCTTTTTTTCAGATTTCTTAGCAAAAATCAGGTTTTCAGCCTAAAATGTCCGAAAAAGCTAAATGACATTTTATTTTTCATTCTTATTGTTTGGATGTCAAAACTTGATTTATCATGACTGGAATGTTCATTAAAAGTTAAAACGTTTGCTTTTCAGACAGTGTTGTAAGCAGAAATTAAGGTTCTTATTCTAAAAAGTTCAAAAAAAGCTAAATGACATTTTAATTTACATTCTTACTGCTTGGATGTCAAAACTTGATTTTTCATGAGATACACTGGAATGTTCATAAAAAGTGAAAAAGTTTGCTTTTCAGTAAGAGTTCTTAGCACAAATGAGGTTTTTCAGCCTAAAAAGTCCCAAAATAGCTAAATGTTATCTTAGTCGTCATTCTTACTGTTTGGATGTCAAAACTTGATTTTTCATGAGACACACTGAAATGTACATGAAAAGTGAAAAAGTTTGCTTTTCTTCAGATTTCTTAGCAAAATCAGGTTTTCAGCCCAAAATGTCCGTAAAAGCTAGATGACATTTTATATTTCATTCTTATTGTTTGGATGTCAAAACTTGATTTATCATGACTGGAATGTTCATTAAAAGTTAAAACGTTTGCTTTTCAGACAGTGCTGTAAGCAGAAATTAAGGTTCTTATTCTAAAAAGTTCAAAAAAAGCTAAATGACATTTTAATTTACATTCTTACTGTTTGGATGTCAAAACTTGATTTTTCATGAGATACACTGGAATGTTCATAAAAAGTGAAATAGTTTGCTTTTCAGTCAAAGTTGTTAGCACAAATGAGGTTATCAGCCTAAAAAGTCCCAAAAGAGCTAAATGTTATCTTAGTCGTCATTCTTACTGTTTGAATGTCAAAACTTGATTTTTCATGAGATACACTGAAATGTACATGAAAAGTGAAAAAGTTTGCTTTTTTTCAGATTTCTTAGCAAAAATCAGGTTTTCAGCCTAAAATGTCCGAAAAACCTAAATGACATTTTATTTTTCATTCTTATTGTTTGGATGTCAAAACTTGATTTATCATGACTGGAATGTTCATTAAAAGTTAAAAACGTTTGCTTTAAGACAGTGTTGTAAGCAGAAATTAAGGTTCTTATTCTAAAAAGTTCAAAAAAAGCTAAATGACATTTTAACTTACATTCTTACTGTTTAGATGTTAAAACTTGATTTTTTATGAGATACACTGAATGTTCATGAAAAGTGAAAGAGTTTGCTTTTCAGTCAAAGTTGTTAGCACAAATGAGGTTTTCAGCCTAAAAAGTCCGAAAAGAGCTAAATGTTATCTTAGTCGTCATTCTTACTGTTTGGATGTCAAAACTTGATTTTTCATGAGATACACTGGAATGTTCATAAAAAGTGAAAAAGTTTGCTTTTTCAGTCAGAGTTCTTAATACAAATCAGGTTTTCCAGCCCAAAAAGTCCCAAAATAGCTGAATGTTATCTTAGTCGTCATTCTTACTGTTTGGATGTCAAAACTTGATTTTTCATGAGATACACTGGAATGTTCATAAAAAGTGAAAAAGTTTGCTTTTCAGTCAGAGTTCTTAGCACAAATCAGGTTTTCAGCCTAAAAAAAATCCCAAAAGAGCTAAATGTTATCTTAGTCGTCATTCTTACTGTTTGGATGTCAAAACTGATTTTTCATGAGATACACTGGAATGTTCATAAAAGTGAAAAAGTTTGCTTTTCAGTCAGAGTTCTTAATACAAATCAGGTTTTCAGCCTAAAAGTCCCAAAATAGCTGAATGTTATCTTAGTCGTCATTCTTACTGTTTGGATGTCAAAACTTGATTTTTTCATGAGATACACTGGAATGTTCATAAAAAGTGAAAAGTTTGCTTTTCAGTCAGAGTTGTTAGCACAAATCAGGTTTTCAGCCTAAAAAGTCCCAAAAGAGCTAAATGTTATCTTAGTCGTCATTCTTACTGTTTGGATGTCAAAACTTGATTTTTCATGAGATACACTGAAATGTACATGAAAAGTGAAAAAGTTTGCTTTTTTTCAGATTTCTTAGCAAAAATCAGGTTTTCAGCCTAAAATGTCCGAAAAACCTAAATGACATTTTATTTTTCATTCTTATTGTTTGGATGTCAAAACTTGATTTATCATGACTGGAATGTTCATTAAAAGTTAAAACGTTTGCTTTTCAGACAGTGTTGTAAGCAGAAATTAAGGTTCTTATTCTAAAAAGTTCAAAAAAAGCTAAATGACATTTTAACTTACATTCTTACTGTTTAGATGTTAAAACTTGATTTTTTATGAGATACACTGAATGTTCATGAAAAGTGAAAGAGTTTGCTTTTCAGTCAAAGTTGTTAGCACAAATGAGGTTTTCAGCCTAAAAAGTCCCAAAAGAGCTAAATGTTATCTTAGTCGTCATTCTTACTGTTTGGATGTCAAAACTTGATTTTTCATGAGATACACTGGAATGTTCATAAAAGTGAAAAAGTTTGCTTTTCAGTCAGAGTTCTTAATACAAATCAGGTTTTCAGCCTAAAAAGTCCCAAAATAGCTGAATGTTATCTTAGTCGTCATTCTTACTTGTTTGGATGTCAAAACTTGATTTTTTCATGAGATACACTGGAATGTTCATAAAAAGTGAAAAAGTTTGCTTTTCAGTGAGAGTTGCTAGCACAAATCAGGTTTTCAGCCTAAAAAGTCCCAAAAGAGCTAAATGTTATCTTAGTCGTCATTCTTACTGTTTGGATTGTCAAAACTTGATTTTTCATGAGATACACTGAAATGTACATGAAAAGTGAAAAGTTTGCTTTTTTTCAGATTTCTTAGCAAAATCAGGTTTTCAGCCTAAAATGTCCGAAAAACCTAAATGACATTTTATTTTTCATTCTTATTGTTTGGATGTCAAAACTTGATTTATCATGACTGGAATGTTCATTAAAAGTTAAAACGTTTGCTTTTCAGACAGTGTTGTAAGCAGAAATTAAGGTTCTTATTCTAAAAAGTTCAAAAAAAGCTAAATGACATTTTAACTTACATTCTTACTGTTTAGATGTTAAAACTTGATTTTTTATGAGATACACTGAATGTTCATGAAAAGTGAAAGAGTTTGCTTTTCAGTCAAAGTTGTTAGCACAAATGAGGTTTTCAGCCTAAAAAGTCCCAAAAGAGCTAAATGTTATCTTAGTCGTCATTCTTACTGTTTGGATGTCAAAACTTGATTTTTCATGAGACACACTGAAATGTACATGAAAAGTGAAAAAGTTTGCTTTTCTTCAGATTTCTTAGCAAAAATCAGGTTTTCAGCCCAAAATGTCCGTAAAAGCTAGATGACATTTTATATTTCATTCTTATTGTTTGGATGTCAAAACTTGATTTATCATGACTGGAATGTTCATTAAAAGTTAAAACGTTTGCTTTTCAGACAGTGCTGTAAGCAGAAATTAAGGTTCCTATTCTAAAAAGTTCAAAAAAAGCTAAATGACATTTTAATTTACATTCTTACTGTTTGGATGTCAAAACTTGATTTTTCATGAGATACACTGAATGTTCATAAAAAGTGAAATAGTTTGCTTTTCAGTCAAAGTTGTTAGCACAAATGAGGTTATCAGCCTAAAAAAGTCCCAAAAGAGCTAAATGTTATCTTAGTCGTCATTCTTACTGTTTGGATGTCAAAACTTGATTTTTCATGAGATACACTGAAATGTACATGAAAAGTGAAAAAGTTTGCTTTTTTTCAGATTTCTTAGCAAAAATCAGGTTTTCAGCCTAAAATGTCCGAAAAACCTAAATGACATTTTATTTTTCATTCTTATTGTTTGGATGTCAAAACTTGATTTATCATGACTGGAATGTTCATTAAAAGTTAAAAAGTTTGCTTTTCAGGCAGTGTTGTAAGCAGAAATTAAGGTTCTTATTCTAAAAGTTCAAAAAAAGCTAAATGACATTTTAACTTACATTCTTACTCTTTAGATGTTAAAACTTGATTTTTTATGAGATACACTGGAATGTTCATAAAAGTGAAAAAGTTTGCTTTCAGTCAGAGTTGTTTAGCATCAAATCAGGTTTTCAGCCTAAAAAGTCCCAAAATAGCTAAATGTTATCTTTAGTCGTCATTCTTACTGTTTGGATGTCAAAACTTGATTTTTCATGAGATACACTGAAATGTACATGAAAAGTGAAAAAGTTTTGCTTTTTTTCAGATTTCTTAGCAAAAATCAGGTTTTCAGCCTAAAAGTCCCAAAAAAGCTAAATGTTATCTTAGTCGTCATTCTTACTGTTTGAGTGTCAAAAACTTGATTTTTCATGAGATACACTGAAATGTACATGAAAAGGTGAAAAAAGTTTGCTTTCTTCAGATTTCTTAGCAAAAATCAGGTTTTCAGCCTAAAATGTCCGAAAAAACCTAAATGACATTTTATTTTTCATTCTTATTGTTTGGGATGTCAAAACTGATTTATCATGACTGGAATGTTCATTAAAAGTTAAAACGTTTGCTTTTAAGACAGTGTTGTAAGCAGAAATTAAGGTTCTTATTCTAAAAAGTTCAAAAAAAGCTAAATGACATTTTAACTTACATTCTACTGTTTAGATGTTAAAACTTGATTTTTTATGAGATACACTGGAATGTTCATAAAAGTGAAAGAGTTTGCTTTTCAGTCAAAGTTGTTAGCACAAATGAGGTTTTCAGCCTAAAAAGTCCCAAAAGAGCTAAATGTTATCTTAGTCGTCATTCTTACTGTTGGATGTCAAAACTTGATTTTTCATGAGATACACTGGAATGTTCATAAAAAGTGAAAAAGTTTGCTTTTCAGTCAGAGTTCTTAATACAAATCAGGTTTTTCAGCCCAAAAAGTCCCAAAATAGCTGAATGTTATCTTAGTCGTCATTCTTACTGTTTGGATGTCAAACTTGATTTTTCATGAGATTACACTGGAATGTTTCATAAAAGTGAAAAGTTTGCTTTTCAGTCAGAGTTTCTTAGCACAAATCAGGTTTTCAGCCTAAAAATCCCAAAAGAGCTAAATGTTATCTTAGTCGTCATTCTTACTGTTTGGATGTCAAAACTTGATTTTTCATGAGATACACTGGAATGTTCATAAAAAGTGAAAAAGTTTGCTTTTCAGTCAGAGTTCTTAATACAAATCAGGTTTTTCAGCCTAAAAAGTCCCAAAATAGCTGAATGTTATCTTAGTCGTCATTCTTACTGTTTGGATGTCAAAACTTGATTTTTCATGAGATACACTGGAATGTTCATAAAAGTGAAAAAGTTTGCTTTTCAGTCAGAGTTGTTAGCACAAATCAGGTTTTCAGCCTAAAAAGTCCCAAAATAGCTAAATGTTATCTTAGTCGTCATTCTTACTGTTTGGATGTCAAAACTTGATTTTTTCATGAGATACACTGAAATGTACATGAAAAGTGAAAAAGTTTGCTTTTTTTTCAGATTTCTTAGCAAAAATCAGGTTTTCAGCCTAAAATGTCCGAAAAACCTAATGACATTTTATTTTTCATTCTTATTGTTTGGATGTCAAAACTTGATTTATCATGACTGGAATGTTCATTAAAAGTTAAAACGTTTGCTTTTCAGACAGTGTTTTAAGCAGAAATTAAAGTTCTTATTCTAAAAAGTTCAAAAAAAGCTAAATGACATTTTAACTTACATTCTTACTGTTTAGATGTTAAAAACTTGATTTTTATGAGATACACTGAATGTTCATGAAAAGTGAAAGAGTTTGCTTTTCAGTCAAAGTTGTTAGCACAAATGAGGTTTTCAGCCTAAAAAGTCCCAAAAGAGCTAAATGTTATCTTAGTCGTCATTCTTACTGTTTGGATGTCAAAACTTGATTTTTCATGAGATACACTGGAATGTTCATAAAAAGTGAAAAAGTTTGCTTTTCAGTCAGAGTTCTTAATACAAATCAGGTTTTCAGCCTAAAAGTCCCAAAATAGCTGAATGTTATCTTAGTCGTCATTCTTACTGTTTGGATGTCAAAACTTGATTTTTCATGAGATACACTGGAATGTTCATAAAAAGTGAAAAAGTTTGCTTTCAGTCAGAGTTGTTAGCACAAATCAGGGTTTTCAGCCTAAAAAGTCCCAAAATAGCTAAATGTTATCTTAGTCGTCATTCTTTACTGTTTGGATGTCAAAACTTGATTTTTCATGAGATACACTGAAATGTACATGAAAAGTGAAAAAGTTTGCTTTTTTTCAGATTTCTTAGCAAAAATCAGGTTTTCAGCCTAAAATGTCCGAAAAACCTAAATGACATTTTATTTTTCATTCTTATTGTTTGGATGTCAAAACTTGATTTATCATGACTGGAATGTTCATTAAAAGTTAAAACGTTTGCTTTTCAGACAGTGTTGTAAGCAGAAATTAAGGTTCTTATTCTAAAAAGTTCAAAAAAAGCTAAATGACATTTTAACTTACATTCTTACTGTTTAGATGTTAAAACTTGATTTTTATGAGATACACTGAATGTTCATGAAAAGTGAAAAGAGTTTGCTTTTCAGTCAAGTTGTTAGCACAAATGAGGTTTTCAGCCTAAAAGTCCCAAAAGAGCTAAATGTTATCTTAGTCGTCATTCTTACTGTTTGGATGTCAAACTTGATTTTTCATGAGACACACTGAAATGTACATGAAAAGTGAAAAGTTTTGCTTTTCTTCAGATTTCCTAGCAAAAATCAGGTTTTCAGCCCAAAATGTCCGTAAAAGCTAAGATGACATTTTATATTTCATTCTTATTGTTTGGATGTCAAAAACTTGATTTATCATGACTGGAATGTTCATTAAAAGTTAAAACGTTTGCTTTTCAGACAGTGCTGTAAGCAGAAAATTAAGGTTCCTATTCTAAAAGTTCAAAAAAAGCTAAATGACATTTTAATTTACATTCTTACGTTTGGATGTCAAAACTTGATTTTTTCATGAGATACACTGAATGTTCATAAAAAGTGAAATAGTTTGCTTTTCAGTCAAGTTGTTAGCACAAATGAGGTTATCAGCCTAAAAGTCCCAAAAGAGCTAAATGTTAATCTTAGTCGTCATTCTTACTGTTTGGATGTCAAAACTTGATTTTTCATGAGATACACTGAAATGTACATGAAAAGTGAAAAAGTTTGCTTTTTTTCAGATTTCTTAGCAAAAATCAGGTTTTCAGCCTAAAATGTCCGAAAAACCTAAATGACATTTTATTTTTCATTCTTATTGTTTGGATGTCAAAACTTGATTTATCATGACTGGAATGTTCATTAAAAGTTAAAAAGGTTTGCTTTTCAGGCAGTGTTGTAAGCAGAAATTAAGGTTCTTATTCTAAAAAGTTCAAAAAAAGCTAAATGACATTTTAACTTACATTCTTACTCTTTAGATGTTAAAACTTGATTTTTTATGAGATACACTGGAATGTTCATAAAAAGTGAAAAAGTTTGCTTTTCAGTCAGAGTTGTTAGCACAAATCAGGTTTTCAGCCTAAAAAGTCCCAAAATAGCTAAATGTTATCTTAGTCGTCATTCTTACTGTTTGGATGTCAAAACTTGATTTTTCATGAGATACACTGAAATGTACATGAAAAGTGAAAAAAGTTTGCTTTTTTTCAGATTTCTTAGCAAAAATCAGGTTTTCAGCCTAAAAAGTCCCAAAAGAGCTAAATGTTATCTTAGTCGTCATTCTTACTGTTTGGATGTCAAAACTTGATTTTTCATGAGATACACTGAAATGTTAATGAAAAGTGAAAAAGTTTGCTTTTCTTCAGATTTCTTAGCAAAAATCAGGTTTTCAGCCAAAAATGTCCGAAAAAGCTAGAGGACATTTTATTTTTCATTCTTATGTTTGGATGTCAAAACTTGATTTATCATGACTGGAATGTTCATTAAAAGTTTAAAACGTTTGCTTTTCAGACAGTGTTGTAAGCAGAAATTAAGGTTCTTATTCTAAAAAGTTCAAAAAAAGCTAAATTACATTTTAATTTACATTCTTACTGTTTGGATGTCAAAACTTGATTTTTCATGAGATACACTGAATGTTAATGAAAAATGAAAAAGTTTACTTTTCATTCAGAGTTGTTAGCACAAATCAGGTTCTGAGCCTAAAAAGTTCAAAAAAAGCTAAATGTTATTTTCATCGTCATTCTTACTGTTTGGATGTCGAAACTTGATTTTTCATTAGATACACTGGAATGTTCATTAAAAGTTAAAACGCTTGCTTTTTTTCAGATTTCTTAGCAAAAATCAGGTTTTCAGCCTAAAATGTCCGAAAAAGCTAAATGACATTTTATTTTTCATTCTTATTGTTTGGATGTCAAAACTTGATTTATCATGACTGGAATGTTCATTAAAAGTTAAAACGTTTGCTTTTCAGACAGTGTTGTAAGCAGAAATTAAGGTTCTTATTCTAAAAGTTCAAAAAAAGCTAAATGACATTTTAACTTACATTCTTACTGTTTAGATGTTAAAACTTGATTTTTTATGAGATACACTGAATGTTCATGAAAAGTGAAAGAGTTTGCTTTTCAGTCAAAGTTGTTAGCACAAATGAGGTTTTCAGCCTAAAAAGTCCGAAAAGAGCTAAATGTTATCTTAGTCGTCATTCTTACTGTTTGGATGTCAAAACTTGATTTTTCATGAGAATACTCTGGAATGTTCATAAAAAGTGAAAAAGGTTTGCTTTTCAGTCAGAGTTCTTAATACAATCAGGTTTTCAGCCCAAAAAAGTCCCAAATAGCTGAATGTTATCTAGTCGTCATCTTACTGTTTGGATGTCCAAAACTTGATTTTTCATGTGAGATACACTGGAAATGTACATGAACAGTGAAAAGTTTGCTTTTTCAGTCAGAGTTAGTTCTAGCAAAAAATCAGGGTTTTTCAGCCTAAAAAGGTCCCAAAAGAGCTAAATGCCATTACTTAGTCGTTCATTCCTTACTTGTTTGGATGTCAAAACTTGATTTATCATGAAGGATTACACTGGAATGGTTCATTAAAAAGTGAAAACAGCTTTGCCTTTTCAGTCAGATGTGTCTGTAATACAGAATTAAGGTCTTATTCAGCCTAAAAAGTCCCAAAAATAGCTGAATGTTATCTTAGTCGTCATTCTTACTGTTTGGATGTCAAAACTTGATTTTCATGAGATACACTGGAATGTTCATAAAAAGTGAAAAAGTTTGCTTTTTCAGTCAGAGTTCTTAGCACACATCAGGTTTTCAGCCTAAAAGTCCCAAAATAGCTAAATGTTATCTTAGTCGTCAGTCTTACTGTTTGGATGTCAAAACTTGATTTTTTCATGAGATACACTGAAATGTACATGAAAAGTGAAAAAGTTTGCTTTTTTTCAGATTTCTTAGCAAAAATCAGGTTTTTCAGCCTAAAATGTCCGAAAAAACCTAAATGACATTTTATTTTTCATTCTTATGTTTGGATGTCAAACTTGATTTATCATGACTGGAATGTTCATTAAAAGTTAAAAACGTTTGCTTTTCAGACAGTGCTTGTAAGCAGAAATTAAGGTTCTTATTCTAAAAGTTCAAAAAAAGCTAAATGACATTTTAACTTTACATTCTTACTGTTTGGATGTCAAAACTTGATTTTTCATGAGATACACTGAATGTTCATGAAAAGTGAAAAAGTTTGCTTTTCAGTCAAAGTTCTTAGCACAAATCAGGTTTTCAGCCTAAAAAGTCCGAAAAAGCTAAATGTTATCTTAGTCGTCATTCTTACTGTTTGGATGTCAAAACTTGATTTTTCATGAGATACACTGGAATGTTCATGAAAAAGTGAAAAAGTTTGCTTTTCAGTCAGAGTTGTTAGCACAAATCAGGTTTTCAGCCTAAAAAGTCCCAAAAAAGCTAAATGTTATTTAGTCGTCATTCTTACTGTTTGGATGTCAAAACTTGATTTTTCATGAGATACACTGAATGTACATGAAAAGTGAAAAAGTTTGCTTTTCAGTCAGAGTTCTTAGCACAAATCAGGTTTTCAGCCTAAAAAGTCCCAAAAAGCTAAATGTTATCTTAGTCGTCATTCTTACTGTTTGGATGTCAAAACTTGATTTTTCATGAGATACACTGAAATGTACATGAAAAGTGAAAAAGTTTGCTTTTCTTCAGATTTCTTAGCAAAAATCAGGTTTTCAGCCAAAATGTCCGAAAAAGCTAAATGACATTTTATTTCATTCTTATTGTTTGGATGTCAAAACTTGATTTATCATGACTGGAATGTTCATTAAAAGTTAAAAACGTTTGCTTTTCAGACAGTGTTGTAAGCAGAAATTAAGGTTCTTATTCTAAAAAGTTCAAAAAAAGCTAAATGACATTTTAATTTACATTCTTACTGTTTGATGTCAAAACTTGATTTTTATGAGATACACTGAATGTTCATGAAAAGTGAAAAAGTTTGCTTTTCAGTCAAAGTTCTTAGCACAAATCAGGTTTTCAGCCTAAAAAGTCCCAAAAGAGCTAAATGTTATCTTAGTCGTCATTCTTACTGTTTGGATGTCAAAACTTGATTTTTCATGAGATACACTGGAATGTTCATAAAAAGTGAAAAAGTTTGCTTTTCAGTCAGAGTTCTTAGCACAAATCAGGTTTTCAGCCTAAAAAGTCCCAAAAGAGCTAAATGTTATCTTAGTCGTCATTCTTACTGTTTGGATGTCAAAAACTTGATTTTCATGAGATACACTGAAATGTACATGAAAAGTGAAAAAGTTTGCTTTTTTCAGATTTCTTAGCAAAAATCAGGTTTTCAGCCTAAAATGTCCGAAAAAAGCTAAATGACATTTTATTTTTCATTCTTATTGTTTGGATGTCAAAACTTGATTTATCATGACTGGAATGTTCATTAAAAGTTAAAACGTTTGCTTTTCAGACAGTGTTGTAAGCAGAAATTAAGGTTCATTCTAAAAAGTTCAAAAAAAGCTAAATGACATTTTAATTTACATTCTTACTGTTTGGATGTCAAAACTTGATTTTTCATGAGATACACTGAATGTTCATGAAAGTGAAAAAGTTTGCTTTTCAGTCAGAGTTCTTAGCACAAATCAGGTTTTCAGCCTAAAAAGTCCAAAAAAGCTAAATGTTATCTTAGTCGTCATTCTTACTGTTTGGATGTCAAAACTTGATTTTTCATGAGATACACTGAAATGTACATGAAAAGTGAAAAAGTTTGCTTTTTTCAGATTTCTTAGCAAAAATCAGGTTTTCAGCCTAAAATGTCCGAAAAAGCTAAATGACATTTTATTTTTCATTCTTATTGTTTGGATGTCAAAACTTGATTTATCATGACTGGAATGTTCATTAAAAGTTAAAACGTTTGCTTTTCAATCAGTGTTGTAAGCAGAAATTAAGGTTCTTATTCTAAAAAGTTCAAAAAAAGCTAAATGACATTTTAATTTACATTCTTACTGTTTGGATGTCAAAACTTGATTTTTTATGAGATACACTGAATGTTCATGAAAAGTGAAAGAGTTTGCTTTTCAGTCAAAGTTGTTAGCACAAATCAGGTTTTCAGCCTAAAAAGTCCGAAAAGAGCTAAATGTTATCTTAGTCGTCATTCTTACTGTTTGGATGTCAAAACTTGATTTTTCATGAGATACACTGGAATGTTCAAAAAAGTGAAAAAGTTTGCTTTTCAGTCAGAGTTCTTAGCACAAATCAGGTTTTCAGCCTAAAAAGTCCCAAAAAGCTAAATGTTATCTTAGTCGTCATTCTTACTGTTTGGATGTCAAAACTTGATTTTTCATGAGATACACTGGAATGTTCATAAAAAGTGAAAAAGTTTGCTTTTCATTCAGAGTTCTTAGCAAAAATCAGGTTTTCAGCCTAAAAAGTCCAAAAAGCTAAATGTTATTTATTCGTCATTCTTACTGTTTGGATGTCAAAACTTGATTTTTCATGAGATACACTGGAATGTTCATAAAAAGTGAAAAAGTTTGCTTTTCAGTCAGAGTTTCTTAGCAAAATCAGGTTTTCAGCCTAAAAGTCCCAAAAAAGCTAAATGTTATTTTAGTCGTCATTCTTACTGTTTGGATGTCAAAACTTGATTTTTCATGAGATACACTGAATGTTCATAAAAAGTGAAAAGTTTGCTTTTCAGTCAGAGTTCTTAGCACAAATCAGGTTTTCAGCCTAAAAAGTCCCAAAATAGCTAAATGTTATCTTAGTCGTCATTCTTACTGTTTGGATGTCAAAACTTGATTTTTCATGAGATACACTGAAATGTACATGAAAAGTGAAAAAGTTTGCTTTTTTTCAGATTTCTTAGCAAAAATCAGGTTTTCAGCCTAAAATGTCCGAAAAAGCTAAATGACATTTTATTTTTCATTCTTATTGTTTGGATGTCAAAACTTGATTTATCATGACTGGAA
The DNA here is from genome assembly GCA_016861445.1 of Oryzias woworae. NCBI lineage: Eukaryota > Metazoa > Chordata > Actinopteri > Beloniformes > Adrianichthyidae > Oryzias > Oryzias woworae. The sequence continues at coordinate 129,092 of BOLG01001519.1, forward strand.
TGTTCATTAAAAGTTAAAACGTTTGCTTTTCAGACAGTGTTGTAAGCAGAAATTAAGGTTCTTATTCTAAAAAGTTCAAAAAAAGCTAAATGACATTTTAATTTACATTCTTACTGTTTGGATGTCAAAACTTGATTTTTCATGAGATACACTGAATGTTCATAAAAAGTGAAAAGTTTGCTTTTCAGTCAGAGTTCTTAGCACAAATCAGGTTTTCAGCCTAAAAAGTCCCAAAAAAGCTAAATGTTATCTTAGTCGTCATTCTTACTGTTTGGATGTCAAAACTTGATTTTTCATGAGATACACTGAAATGTACATGAAAAGTGAAAAAGTTTGCTTTCTTTCAGATTTCTTAGCAAAATCAGGTTTTCAGCCTAAAATGTCCGAAAAAGCTAAATGACATTTATTTTTCATTCTTATTGTTTGGATGTCAAAACTTGATTTTTCATGACTGGAATGTTCATTAAAAGTTAAAACGTTTGCTTTTCAGTCAGTGTTGTAAGCAGAAATTAAGGTTCTTATTCTAAAAAGTTCAAAAAAGCTAAATGACATTTTAATTTACATTCTTACTGTTTGGATGTCAAAACTTGATTTTTCATGAGATACACTGAATGTTCATGAAAAGTGAAAAAGTTTGCTTTTCAGTCAAAGTTGTTAGCACAAATGAGGTTTTCAGCCTAAAAAGTCCAAAAGAGCTAAATGTTATCTTAGTCGTCATTCTTACTGTTTGGATGTCAAACTTGATTTTTCATGAGATACACTGGAATGTTCATAAAAGTGAAAAAGTTTGCTTTTCAGTCAGAGTTCTTAGCACAAATCAGGTTTTCAGCCTAAAAAGTCCCAAAAAGCTAAATGTTATCTTAGTCGTCATTCTTACTGTTTGGATGTCAAAACTTGATTTTTCATGAGATACACTGAAATGTACATGAAAAGTGAAAAAGTTTGCTTTTTTTCAGATTTCTTAGCAAAATCAGGTTTTCAGCCTAAAATGTCCGAAAAAGCTAAATGACATTTTATTTTTCATTCTTATTGTTTGGATGTCAAAACTTGATTTATCATGACTGGAATGTTCATTAAAAGTTAAAACGTTTGCTTTTCAGACAGTGTTGTAAGCAGAAATTAAGGTTCTTATTCTAAAAAGTTCAAAAAAAGCTAAATGACATTTTAATTTACATTCTTACTGTTTGGATGTCAAAACTTGATTTTTCATGAGATACACTGAATGTTCATGAAAAGTGAAAAAGTTTGCTTTTCAGTCAGAGTTGTTAGCACAAATCAGGTTTTCAGCCTAAAAGTCCCAAAAAAGCTAAATGTTATTTTATCGTCATTCTTACTGTTTGGATGTCAAAACTTGATTTTCATGAGATACACTGAATGTTCATTAAAAGTAAAACGTTTGCTTTTTTTCAGATTTCTTAGCAAAAATCAGGTTTTCAGCCTAAAATGTCCGAAAAAGCTAAATGACATTTATTTTTCATTCTTATTGTTTGGATGTCAAAACTTGATTTATCATGACTGGAATGTTCATTAAAAGTTAAAAACGTTTGCTTTTCAGACAGTGTTGTAGCAGAAATCAGGTTTTATTCTAAAAAGTCCAAAAAAGCTAAATGACATTTTAATTTACATTCTTACTGTTTGGATGTCAAAACTTGATTTTTCATGAGATACACTGAATGTTCATAAAAAGTGAAAAAGTTTGCTTTTCAGTCAGAGTTCTTAGCACAAATGAGGTTTTCAGCCTAAAAAGTCCCAAAAAGCTAAATGTTATCTTAGTCGTCATTCTTACTGTTTGGATGTCAAAACTTGATTTTTCATGAGATACACTGAAATGTACATGAAAAGTGAAAAAGTTTGCTTTTCTTCAGATTTCTTAGCAAAAATCAGGTTTTCAGCCTAAAATGTCCGAAAAAGCTAAATGACATTTTATTTTTCATTCTTATTGTTTGGATGTCAAAACTTGATTTATCATGACTGGAATGTTCATTAAAAGTTAAAAACGTTTGCTTTTCAGACAGTGTTGTAAGCAGAAATTAAGGTTCTTATTCTAAAAAGTTCAAAAAAAGCTAAATGACATTTTAATTTACATTCTTACTGTTTGGATGTCAAAACTTGATTTTTCATGAGATACACTGAATGTTCATAAAAAGTGAAAAGTTTGCTTTTCAGTCAAGTTGTTAGCACAAATGAGGTTTTCAGCCTAAAAAGTCCAAAAAGAGCTAAATGTTATCTTAGTCGTCATTCTTACTGTTTGGATGTCAAAACTTGATTTTTCATGAGATACACTGAAATGTACATGAAAAGTGAAAAAGTTTGCTTTTTTCAGATTTCTTAGCAAAAATCAGGTTTTCAGCCTAAATGTCCGAAAAAGCTAAATGACATTTTATTTTTCATTCTTATTGTTTGGATGTCAAAACTTGATTTATCATGACTGGAATGTTCATTAAAAGTTAAAACGTTTGCTTTTCAGACAGTGTTGTAAGCAGAAATTAAGGTTCTTATTCTAAAAAGTTCAAAAAAAGCTAAATGACATTTTAATTTACATTCTTACTGTTGGATGTTAAAACTTGATTTTTTATGAGATACACTGAATGTTCATGAAAAGTGAAAAAGTTTGCTTTTCAGTCAAAGTTCTTAGCACAAATCAGGTTTTCAGCCTAAAAAGTCCGAAAAGAGCTAAATGTTATCTTTAGTCGTCATTCTTACTGTTTGGATGTCAAAACTTGATTTTTCATGAGATACACTGGAATGTTCATAAAAAGTGAAAAGTTTGCTTTTCAGTCAGAGTTCTTAATAAAAATCAGGTTTTCAGCCTAAAAAGTCCCAAAATAGCTGAATGTATTCTTAGTCGTCATTCTTACTGTTTGGATGTCAAAACTTGATTTTCATGAGATACACTGGAATGTTCATAAAAGTGAAAAAGTTTGCTTTTCAGTCAGAGTTCTTAGCACAAATCAGGTTTTCAGCCTAAAAAGTCCCAAAAAGCTAAATGTTATCTTAGTCGTCATTCTTACTGTTTGGATGTCAAAACTTGATTTTTCATGAGATACACTGGAATGTTCATAAAAAGTGAAAAAGTTTGCTTTTCAGTCAGAGTTCTTAACAAAATCAGGTTTTTAGCCTAAAAAGTCCAAAAAGCCAAATGTAAGTTATCTTAGTTCATTCTTACTGTTTGGATGTCAAAACTTGATTTTCATGAGATACACTGGAATGTTCATAAAAAGTGAAAAAGTTTGCTTTTCAGTCAGAGTTCTTAGCACAAATCAGGTTTTCAGCCTAAAAAGTCCCAAAAAAGCTAAATGTTATCTTAGTCGTCATTCTTACTGTTTGGATGTCAAAACTTGATTTTTCATGAGATACACTGAAATGTACATGAAAAGTGAAAAAGTTTGCTTTTTTTCAGATTTCTTAGCAAAATCAGGTTTTCAGCCTAAAATGTCCGAAAAAGCTAAATGACATTTTTATTTTCATTCTTATTGTTTGGATGTCAAAACTTGATTTTATCATGACTGGAATGTTCATTAAAAGTTAAAACGTTTGCTTTTCAGACAGTGTTGTAAGCAGAAATTAAGGTTCTTATTCTAAAAAGTTCAAAAAAAGCTAAATGACATTTTATTTACATTCTTACTGTTTGGATGTCAAAACTTGATTTTTCATGAGATACACTGAATGTTCATGAAAATGAAAAAGTTTGCTTTTCAGTCAGAGTTGTTAGCACAAATCAGGTTTTCAGCCTAAAAAGTCCAAAAAAAGCTAAATGTTATTTTATCGTCATTCTTACTGTTTGGATGTCAAAACTTGATTTTTCATGAGATACACTGGAATGTTCATGAAAAGTGAAAACGTTTGCTTTTTTCAGATTTCTTAGCAAAAATCAGGTTTTCAGCCTAAAATGTCCGAAAAAAGCTAAATGACATTTTATTTTTCATTCTTATTGTTTGGATGTCAAAACTTGATTTATCATGACTGGAATGTTCATTAAAAGTTAAAACGTTTGCTTTTCAGACAGTGTTGTAAGCAGAAATTAAGGTTCTTATTCTAAAAAGTTCAAAAAAAGCTAAATGACATTTTAATTTACATTCTTACTGTTTGGATGTCAAAACTTGATTTTTCATGAGATACACTGGAATGTTCATAAAAAGTGAAAAAGTTTGCTTTTCAGTCAGAGTTCTTAGCACAAATCAGGTTTTCAGCCTAAAAAGTCCCAAAATAGCTAAATGTTATCTTAGTCGTCATTCTTACTGTTTGGATGTCAAAACTTGATTTTTCATGAGATACACTGAAATGTACATGAAAAGTGAAAAAGTTTGCTTTTCTTCAGATTTCTTAGCAAAAATCAGGTTTTCAGCCTAAAATGTCCGAAAAAGCTAAATGACATTTTATTTTTCATTCTTATGTTTGGATGTCAAAACTTGATTTATCATGACTGGAATGTTCATTAAAAGTTAAAACGTTTGCTTTTCAGACAGTGTTGTAAGCAGAAATTAAGGTTCTTATTCTAAAAAGTTCAAAAAAAGCTAAATGACATTTTATTTTTCATTCTTACTGTTTGGATGTCAAAACTTGATTTTTCATGAGATACACTGAATGTCATAAAAAGTGAAAAAGTTTGCTTTTCAGTCAGAGTTGTTAGCACAAATGAGGTTTTCAGCCTAAAAAGTCCCAAAAGAGCTAAATGTTATCTTAGTCGTCATTCTTACTGTTTGGATGTCAAAACTTGATTTTTCATGAGATACACTGAAATGTACATGAAAAGTGAAAAAGTTTGCTTTTTTTCAGATTTCTTAGCAAAAATCAGGTTTTCAGCCTAAAATGTCCGAAAAAGCTAAATGACATTTTATTTTTCATTCTTATTGTTTGGATGTCAAAACTTGATTTATCATGACTGGAATGTTCATTAAAAGTTAAAACGTTTGCTTTCAGACAGTGTTGTAAGCAGAAATTAAGGTTCTTATTCTAAAAAGTTCAAAAAAAGCTAAATGACATTTTAACTTACATTCTTACTGTTTGGATGTAAAACTTGATTTTTATGAGATACACTGAATGTTCATGAAAAGTGAAAAAGTTTGCTTTTCAGTCAAAGTTCTTAGCACAAATCAGGTTTTCAGCCTAAAAAGTCCGAAAAGAGCTAAATGTTATCTTAGTCGTCATTCTTACTGTTTGGATGTCAAAACTTGATTTTTCATGAGATACACTGGAATGTTCATAAAAAGTGAAAAGTTTGCTTTTCAGTCAGAGTTCTTAATACAAATCAGGTTTTCAGCCAAAAAGTCCCAAAATAGCTAAATGTTATCTTAGTCGTCATTCTTACTGTTTGGATGTCAAAACTTGATTTTTCATGAGATACACTGGAATGTTCATAAAAAGTGAAAAAGTTTGCTTTCAGTCAGAGTTCTTAGCACAAATCAGGTTTTCAGCCTAAAAAGTCCCAAAAGAGCTAAATGTTATCTTAGTCGTCATTCTTACTGTTTGGATGTCAAAACTTGATTTTTCATGAGATACACTGAATGTTCATGAAAAAAGAAAAAGTTTGCTTTTCAGTCAGAGTTTCTTAGCAAAATCAGGTTTTCAGCCTAAAAAGTCCCAAAAAGCTAAATGTTATTTTAGTCGTCATTCTTACTGTTTGGATGTCAAAACTTGATTTTTCATGAGATACACTGGAATGTTCATATGAAAAGTGAAAAAGTTTGCTTTTCAGTTCAGAGTTCTTAGCACAAATCAGGTTTTCAGCCTAAAAGTCCCAAAAAAGCTAAATGTTATCTTAGTCGTCATTCTTACTGTTTGGATGTCAAAACTTGATTTTCATGAGATACACTGAAATGTACATGAAAAGTGAAAAAGTTTGCTTTTTTCAGATTCTTAGCAAAAATCAGGTTTTCAGCCTAAAATGTCCGAAAAAAGCTAAATGACATTTTATTTTTCATTCTTATTGTTTGGATGTCAAAACTTGATTTATCATGACTGGAATGTTCATTAAAAGTTAAAACGTTTGCTTTTCAGACAGTGTTGTAAGCAGAAATTAAGGTTCTTATTCTAAAAAGTTCAAAAAAAGCTAAATGACATTTTAATTTACATTCTTACTGTTTGGATCAAAACTTGATTTTCATGAGATACACTGAATGTCATGAAAAGTGAAAAAGTTTGCTTTTCATTCAGAGTTCTTAGCACAAATCAGGTTTTCAGCCTAAAAGTCCAAAAAGCTAAATGTTATTTTCATCGTCATTCTTACTGTTTGGATGTCAAAACTTGATTTTTCATGAGATACACTGGAATGTTCATGAAAAGTGAAAAAGTTTGCTTTTTTTCAGATTTCTTAGCAAAATCAGGTTTTCAGCCTAAAAATGTCCAAAAAAAGCTAAATGACATTTTATTTTCATTCTTATTGTTTGGATGTCAAAACTTGATTTATCATGACTGGAATGTTCATAAAAGTTAAAACGTTTGCTTTTCAGTCAGAGTTGTAAGCAGAAATTAAGGTTTTTATTCTAAAAAGTCAAAAAAAGCTAAATGACATTTTAATTTACATTCTTACTGTTTGGATGTCAAAACTTGATTTTTCATGAGATACACTGGAATGTTCATGAAAAGTGAAAAAGTTTGCTTTTCAGTCAGAGTTCTTAGCACAAATCAGGTTTCAGCCTAAAAAGTCCCAAAAAAGCTAAATGTTATCTTAGTCGTCATTCTTACTTTGGATGTCAAAACTTGATTTTTCATGAGATACACTGAAATGTACATGAAAAGTGAAAAAGTTTGCTTTTCTTCAGATTTCTTAGCAAAATCAGGTTTTCAGCCTAAAATGTCCGAAAAAGCTAAATGACATTTTATTTTTCATTCTTATTGTTTGGATGTCAAAACTTGATTTATCATGACTGGAATGTTCATGAAAAGTGAAAACGTTTGCTTTTCAGTCAGTTTCTTAGCAAAATTCAGGTTTTATTCTAAAAGTTCAAAAAAAGCTAAATGACATTTTAATTTACATTCTTACTGTTTGGATGTCAAAACTTGATTTTTCATGAGATACACTGAATGTTCATTAAAAAGTGAAAAAGTTTGCTTTTCAGTCAGAGTTCTTAGCACAAATCAGGTTTTCAGCCTAAAAAGTCCCAAAAAGAGCTAAAAATGTATCTTATCGTCATTCTTACTGTTTGGATGTCAAAACTTGATTTTTCATGAGATACACTGAATGTACATGAAAAGTGAAAAAGTTTGCTTTTTTTCAGATTTCTTAGCAAAAATCAGGTTTTCAGCCTAAAAAGTCCGAAAAAAGCTAAATGACATTATTTTTCATTCTTATTGTTTGGATGTCAAAACTTGATTTATCATGACTGGAATGTTCATTAAAAGTTAAAACGTTTGCTTTTCAGTCAGTTTGTAAGCAGAAATCAGGTTTTATTCTAAAAAGTTCAAAAAAAGCTAAATGACATTTTAATTTCATTCTTACTGTTTGGATGTCAAAACTTGATTTTTCATGAGATACACTGAATGTTCATGAAAAGTGAAAAAGTTTGCTTTTCATTCAAGTTCTTAGCACAAATCAGGTTTTCAGCCTAAAATGTCCGAAAAAAGCTAAATGACATTTTATTTTTCATTCTTACTGTTTGGATGTCAAAACTTGATTTTCATGAGATACACTGGAATGTTCATTAAAAGTGAAAAAGTTTGCTTTTCAGTCAGAGTTCTTAGCAGAAATCAGGTTTTCAGCCTAAAAAGTCCCAAAAAAAGCTAAATGTTATTTAGTCGTCATTCTTACTGTTTGGATGTCAAAACTTGATTTTTCATGAGATACACTGAATGTTCATGAAAAGTGAAAAAGTTTGCTTTTCAGTCAGAGTTCTTAGCAAAAATCAGGTTTCAGCCTAAAAAGTCCCAAAAAAGCTAAATGTATTTTATTTTCATTCTTACTGTTTGGATGTCAAAACTTGATTTCATGAGATACACTGGAATGTTCATAAAAAGTGAAAAGTTTGCTTTTCAGTCAGAGTTCTTAGCACAAATCAGGTTTTCAGCCTAAAAAGTCCAAAAAAGCTAAATGTTATTTAGTCGTCATTCTTACTGTTTGGATGTCAAAACTTGATTTTTCATGAGATACACTGAAATGTACATGAAAAGTGAAAAAGTTTGCTTTTTTCAGATTTCTTAGCAAAAATCAGGTTTTCAGCCTAAAATGTCCGAAAAAGCTAAATGACATTTTATTTTTCATTCTTATTGTTTGGATGTCAAAACTTGATTTATCATGACTGGAATGTTCATTAAAAGTTAAAACGTTTGCTTTTCAGTCAATGTTGTAGCAGAAATTAAGGTTTCTTATTCTAAAAAGTTCAAAAAAAGCTAAATGACATTTTCTTTTACATTCTTACTGTTTGGATGTCAAAACTTGATTTTTATGAGATACACTGAATGTTCATGAAAAGTGAAAAAGTTTGCTTTTCAGTCAGAGTCTTAGCACAAATCAGGTTTTCAGCCTAAAAAGTCCAAAAGAGCTAAATGTTATTTTAGTCGTCATTCTTACTGTTTGGATGTCAAAACTTGATTTTTCATGAGATACACTGGAATGTTCATGAAAAAGTGAAAAAGTTTGCTTTTTTCAGTCAGAGTTCTTAGCACAAATCAGGTTTTCAGCCTAAAAAGTCCAAAAAGCTAAATGTTATTTTATCGTCATTCTTACTGTTTGGATGTCAAAACTTGATTTTACATGAGATACACTGAAATGTACATGAAAAGTGAAAAAGTTTGCTTTTTTCAGATTTCTTAGCAAAAATCAGGTTTTCAGCCTAAAATGTCCGAAAAAGCTGAATGACATTTTATTTTTCATTCTTACTGTTTGGATGTCAAAACTTGATTTATCATGACTGGAATGTTCATTAAAAGTTAAAACGTTTGCTTTTCAGTCAATGTAGTAAGCAGAAATTAGGTTCTTATTCTAAAAAGTTCAAAAAAAAAAAAAATGACATTAATTTACATTCTTACTGTTTGGATGTCAAAACTTGATTTTTCATGAGATACACTGAATGTTCATGAAAAGTGAAAAAGTTTGCTTTTCAGTCAAGTTCTTAGCACAAATCAGGTTTTCAGCTAAAAAGTCCCAAAAAAGCTAAATGTATTTATCGTTATTCATTCTTACTGTTTGGATGTCAAAACTTGATTTTTCATGAGATACACTGAATGTTCATGAAAAGTGAAAAAGTTTGCTTTTCAGTCAGAGTTCTTAGCAAAATCAGGTTTTCAGCCTAAAAAGTCCCAAAAGAGCTAAATGTTATCTTAGTCGTCATTCTTACTGTTTGGATGTCAAAACTTGATTTTCATGAGATACACTGAATGTTCATAAAAAGTGAAAAAGTTTGCTTTTCAGTCAGAGTTCTTAGCACAAATCAGGTTTTCAGCCTAAAAAGTCCCAAAAAAGCTAAATGTTATCTTAGTCGTCATTCTTACTGTTTGGATGTCAAAACTTGATTTTCATGAGATACACTGAAATGTACATGAAAAGTGAAAAAGTTGCTTTTCTTCAGATTTCTTAGCAAAAATCAGGTTTTCAGCCTAAAATGTCCGAAAAAGCTAAATGACATTTTATTTTTCATTCTTACTGTTTGGATGTCAAAACTTGATTTATCATGACTGGAATGTTCATTAAAAGTTAAAACGTTTGCTTTTCAGTCAATGTTGTAAGCAGAAATTAAGGTTCTTATTCTAAAAAGTTCAAAAAAAGCTAAATGACATTTAATTTACATTCTTACTGTTTGGATGTCAAAACTTGATTTTTCATGAGATACACTGAATGTTAAAAAAAGTGAAAAAGTTTGCTTTTCATTCAGAGTTCTTAGCACAAATCAGGTTCAGCCTAAAAAGTTAAAAAAGCTAAATGTTATTTTATCGTCATTCTTACTGTTTGGATGTCAAAACTTGATTTTTCATGAGATACACTGAAATGTTATGAAAAGTGAAAAAGTTTGCTTTTTTCAGATTTCTTAGCAAAAATCAGGTTTTCAGCCTAAAATGTCCGAAAAAGCTAAATGACATTTTATTTTTCATTCTTATTTTGGATGTCAAAACTTGATTTTTCATGACTGGAATGTTCATTAAAAGTTAAAACGTTTGCTTTTCAGTCAGTGTTGTAAGCAAAAATCAGGTTTCTTATTCTAAAAAGTCCAAAAAAAGCTAAATGACATTTAATTTACATTCTTACTGTTTGGATGTCAAAACTTGATTTTTTATGAGATACACTGAATGTTCATGAAAAGTGAAAAAGTTTGCTTTTCAGTCAGAGTTGTTAGCACAAATCAGGTTTTCAGCCTAAAAAGTCCAAAAAAGCTAAATGTTATTTTATCGTCATTCTTACTGTTTGGATGTCAAAACTTGATTTTTCATGAGATACACTGAATGTTCATGAAAAGTGAAAAAGTTTGCTTTTCAGTCAGAGTTCTTAGCACAAATCAGGTTTTCAGCCTAAAAAGTCCCAAAAAAGCTAAATGTTATTTTAGTCGTCATTTTACTGTTTGGATGTCAAAACTTGATTTTTCATGAGATACACTGAATGTTCATGAAAAGTAAAAAGTTTGCTTTTCATTCAGAGTTCTTAGCAAAAATCAGGTTTTCAGCCTAAAAAGTCCCAAAAAGCTAAATGTTTTTAGTCGTTCATTCTTACTGTTTGGATGTCAAAACTTGATTTTCATGAGATACACTGGAATGTTATGAAAAGTGAAAAAGTTTGCTTTTCAGTCAGAGAGTCTTAGCACAAATCAGGTTTTCAGCCTAAAAAGTCCAAAAAAAGCTAAATGTTTTTATCGTCATTCTTACTGTTTGGATGTCAAAACTTGATTTTTCATGAGATACACTGAATGTTATAAAAAAGTGAAAAAGTTTGCTTTCAGTCAGAGTTCTTAGCACAAAATCAGGTTTTCAGCCTAAAAAAGTCCAAAAAGCTAAATGTTATTTTAGTCGTCATTCTTACTGTTTGGATGTCAAAACTTGATTTTTCATGAGATACACTGAAATGTACATGAAAAGTGAAAAAGTTTGCTTTTTTTCAGATTTCTTAGCAAAAATCAGGTTTTCAGCCTAAAAAGTCCAAAAAAAGCTAAATGACATTTTTTTTCATTCTTATTTTTGGATGTCAAAACTTGATTTATCATGACTGGAATGTCATTAAAAGTTAAAAGTTTGCTTTTCAGTCAGAGTTGTAAGCAGAAATTAAGGTTTTATCTAAAAAGTCAAAAAAAGCTAAATGACATTTTAATTTACATTCTTACTGTTGGATGTTTGATTAAAACTTGATTTTTATGAGATACACTGAATGTTCATGAAAAGTGAAAAAGTTTGCTTTTCAGTTCAGAGTTGTTAGCAAAAATCAGGTTTTCAGCCTAAAAAGTCCAAAAAAGCTAAATGTTTTAGTTTTCATTCTTACTGTTTGGATGTCAAAACTTGATTTTTCATGAGATACACGGAATGTTCATGAAAAGTGAAAAAGTTTGCTTTTCAGTCAAAGTTGTTAGCACAAATCAGGTTCAGCCTAAAAAGTCCCAAAAAAGCTAAATGTTATTTTATCGTCATTCTTACTGTTTGGATGTCAAAACTTGATTTTTCATGAGATACACTGAATGTTACATGAAAAGTGAAAAAAAAGTTTGCTTTTCAGTTCAGAGTTCTTAGCACAAATCAGGTTTTCAGCCTAAAAAGTCCCAAAAAAGCTAAATGTTATCTTAGTCGTCATTCTTACTGTTGGATGTCAAAACTTGATTTTTCATGAGATACACTGAAATGTACATGAAAAGTGAAAAAGTTTGCTTTTTTTCAGATTTCTTAGCAAAAATCAGGTTTTCAGCCTAAAATGTCCGAAAAAGCTAAATGACATTTTATTTTTCATTCTTACTGTTTGGATGTCAAAACTTGATTTATCATGACTGGAATGTTCATTAAAAGTTAAAACGTTTGCTTTTCAGTCAGTGTTGTAAGCAGAAATTAAGGTTTTATTCTAAAAAGTTCAAAAAAAGCTAAATGACATTTTAATTTACATTCTTACTGTTTGGATGTCAAAACTTGATTTTTCATGAGATACACTGAATGTTCATGAAAATGAAAAAGTTTGCTTTTCATTCAGAGTTGTTAGCACAAATCAGGTTTCAGCCTAAAAAGTTCAAAAAAAGCTAAATGTTATTTTATCGTCATTCTTACTGTTTGGATGTCAAAACTTGATTTTTCATGAGATACACTGAATGTACATGAAAAGTAAAAAGTTTGCTTTTTTTTCAGATTTCTTAGCAAAAATCAGGTTTTCAGCCTAAAATGTCCGAAAAAGCTAAATGACATTTTATTTTTCATTCTTATTGTTTGGATGTCAAAACTTGATTTATCATGACTGGAATGTTCATTAAAAGTTAAAACGTTTGCTTTTCAGTCAATGTTGTAAGCAGAAATTAAGGTTTTATTCTAAAAAGTTCAAAAAAAGCTAAATGACATTTTAATTTACATTCTTACTGTTTGGATGTCAAAACTTGATTTTTCATGAGATACACTGAATGTTCATAAAAAGTGAAATAGTTTGCTTTTCAGTCAGAGTTCTTAGCACAAATCAGGTTTTCAGCCTAAAAAGTCCCAAAAGAGCTAAATGTTATCTTAGTCGTCATTCTTACTGTTTGGATGTCAAAACTTGATTTTTCATGAGATACACTGAAATGTTACATGAAAAGTGAAAAAGTTTGCTTTTTTTCAGATTTCTTAGCAAAAATCAGGTTTTCAGCCTAAAATGTCCGAAAAAGCTAAATGACATTTTATTTTTCATTCTTATTGTTTGGATGTCAAAACTTGATTTATCATGACTGGAATGTTCATTAAAAGTTAAAAACGTTTGCTTTTCAGTCAAGTGTTGTAAGCAGAAATCAGGTTTTATTCTAAAAAGTTCAAAAAAAGCTAAATGACATTTTAATTTACATTCTTACTGTTTGGATGTCAAAACTTGATTTTTCATGAGATACACTGAATGTTCATGAAAAGTGAAAAAGTTTGCTTTTCAGTCAGAGTTCTTAGCACAAATCAGGTTTTCAGCCTAAAAAGTCCCAAAAAAGCTAAATGTTATTTTAGTCGTCATTCTTACTGTTTGGATGTCAAAACTTGATTTTTCATGAGATACACTGGAATGTTCATGAAAAGTGAAAAAGTTTGCTTTTCAGTCAGAGTTCTTAGCAAAAATCAGGTTTTCAGCCTAAAAAGTCCAAAAAAGCTAAATGTATCTTAGTCGTCATTCTTACTGTTTGGATGTCAAAACTTGATTTTTCATGAGATACACTGAAATGTACATGAAAAGTGAAAAAGTTTGCTTTTCTTCAGATTTCTTAGCAAAAATCAGGTTTTCAGCCAAAAATGTCCGAAAAAGCTAAATGTACATTTTAGTTTTCATTCTTACTGTTTGGATGTCAAAACTTGATTTATCATGACTGGAATGTTCATTAAAAGTTAAAACGTTTGCTTTTCAGTCAGAGTTGTAAGCAGAAATTAAGGTTCTTATTCTAAAAGTTCCAAAAAAGCTAAATGACATTTTAATTTACATTCTTACTGTTTGGATGTCAAAACTTGATTTTCATGAGATACACTGAATGTTAATGAAAATGAAAAAGTTTGCTTTTCATTCAGAGTTGTTAGCACAAATCAGGTTTCAGCCTAAAAAGTCCAAAAAAGCTAAATGTTATTTTATCGTCATTCTTACTGTTTGGATGTCAAAACTTGATTTTTCATGAGATACACTGGAATGTTCATTAAAAGTGAAAAACGTTTGCTTTTTCAGATTTCTTAGCAAAAATCAGGTTTTCAGCCTAAAATGTTCCGAAAAAGCTAAATGACATTTTATTTTCATTCTTATTGTTTGGATGTCAAAACTTGATTTATCATGACTGGAATGTTCATTAAAAGTTAAAACGTTTGCTTTTCAGTCAGTGTTGTAAGCAGAAATTAAGGTTCTTAGCCTAAAAAGTTCAAAAAAAGCTAAATGACATTTTAATTTACATTCTTACTGTTTGGATGTTAAAACTTGATTTTTATGAGATACACTGAATGTCATGAAAAGTGAAAAAGTTTGCTTTTCATTCAGAGTTCTTAGCACAAATCAGGTTTTCAGCCTAAAAGTCCGAAAAAGCTAAATGTTATCTTAGTTTTCATTCTTACTGTTTGGATGTCAAAACTTGATTTTTCATGAGATACACTGGAATGTTCATAAAAAGTGAAAAGTTTGCTTTTCAGTCAGATTTCTTAGCACAAATCAGGTTTTCAGCCTAAAAAGTCCCAAAAAGCTAAATGTTATTTTATTTTCATTCTTACTGTTTGGATGTCAAAACTTGATTTTTCATGAGATACACTGGAATGTTCATGAAAAGTGAAAAAAGTTTGCTTTTCAGTCAGAGTTCTTAGCACAAATCAGGTTTTCAGCCTAAAAAGTCCAAAAAAGCTAAATGTTATTTTATCGTCATTCTTACTGTTTGGATGTCAAAACTTGATTTTTCATGAGATACACTGAATGTTCATGAAAAGTGAAAAAGTTTGCTTTTCATTCAGAGTTCTTAGCACAAATCAGGTTTTCAGCCTAAAAAGTCCAAAAAAGCTAAATGTTATCTTAGTCGTCATTCTTACTGTTTGGATGTCAAAACTTGATTTTTCATGAGATACACTGAAATGTACATGAAAAGTGAAAAAGTTTGCTTTTCTTCAGATTTCTTAGCAAAAATCAGGTTTCAGCCTAAAATGTCCGAAAAAGCTAAATGACATTTTTTTTTCATTCTTACTGTTTGGATGTCAAAACTTGATTTTTCATGACTGGAATGTTCATTAAAAGTTAAAACGTTTGCTTTTCAGTCAGGTTGTAAGCAGAAATTAAGTTTCTTATTCTAAAAAGTTCAAAAAAAGCTAAATGACATTTTAATTTACATTCTTACTGTTTGGATGTCAAAACTTGATTTTTCATGAGATACACTGAATGTAATGAAAAGTGAAAAAGTTTGCTTTTCATTCAGAGTTCTTAGCACAAAATCAGGTTTTCAGCTAAAAAGTCCAAAAAAAGCTAAATGTTATTTTATCGTCATTCTTACTGTTTGGATGTCAAAACTTGATTTTTCATGAGATACACTGGAATGTTCATTAAAAGTGAAAAAGTTTGCTTTTTTCAGATTTCTTAGCAAAAATCAGGTTTTCAGCCTAAAATGTCCGAAAAAGCTAAATGACATTTTATTTTTCATTCTTATTGTTTGGATGTCAAAACTTGATTTTATCATGATACACTGAATGTTCATTAAAAGTTAAAACGTTTGCTTTTCAGTCAGTTGTAAGCAAAATAAGGTTTCTATTCTAAAAAGTCAAAAAAAGCTAAATGACATTTTAATTACATTCTTACTGTTTGGATGTCAAAACTTGATTTTTCATGAGATACACTGGAATGTTCATGAAAAGTGAAAAAGTTTGCTTTTCAGTCAGAGTTCTTAGCACAAATCAGGTTTTCAGCCTAAAAAGTCCCAAAAGAGCTAAATGTTATCTTAGTCGTCATTCTTACTGTTTGGATGTCAAAACTTGATTTTTCATGAGATACACTGAAATGTACATGAAAAGTGAAAAAGTTTGCTTTTCTTCAGATTTCTTAGCAAAAATCAGGTTTTCAGCCTAAAATGTCCGAAAAAGCTAAATGACATTTTATTTTCATTCTTATTGTTTGGATGTCAAAACTTGATTTATCATGACTGGAATGTTCATTAAAAGTTAAAACGTTTGCTTTTCAGTCAGTGTTGTAAGCAGAAATTAAGGTTCTTATTCTAAAAAGTTCAAAAAAGCTAAATGACATTTTAATTTACATTCTTACTGTTTGGATGTCAAAACTTGATTTTTCATGAGATACACTGAATGTTCATGAAAAGTGAAAAAGTTTGCTTTTCAGTCAGAGTTCTTAGCACAAATCAGGTTTTCAGCCAAAAAAGTCCCAAAAGAGCTAAATGTTATCTTAGTCGTCATTCTTACTGTTTGGATGTCAAAACTTGATTTTTCATTAGATACACTGGAATGTTCATAAAAGTGAAAAAGTTTGCTTTTCAGTCAGAGTTCTTAGCACAAATCAGGTTTTCAGCCTAAAAAGTCCAAAAAGCTAAATGTTATTTAGTCGTCATTCTTACTGTTTGGATGTCAAAACTTGATTTTTCATGAGATACACTGAAATGTACATGAAAAGTGAAAAAGTTTGCTTTTCTTCAGATTTCTTAGCAAAAATCAGGTTTCAGCCTAAAATGTCCGAAAAAGCTAAATGACATTTTATTTTTCATTCTTATTGTTTGGATGTCAAAACTTGATTTATCATGACTGGAATGTTCATTAAAAGTTAAAACGTTTGCTTTTCAGTCAGTGTTGTAAGCAAAATTAAGGTTCTTATCCTAAAAAGTTCAAAAAAGCTAAATGACATTTTAATTTACATTCTTACTGTTTGGATGTCAAAACTTGATTTTTCATGAGATACACTGAATGTTCATGAAAATGAAAAAGTTTGCTTTTCATTCAGAGTTGTTAGCACAAATCAGGTTTTCAGCCTAAAAAGTTCAAAAAAGCTAAATGTTATTTTATCGTCATTCTTACTGTTTGGATGTCAAAACTTGATTTTTCATGAGATACACTGAAATGTTCATGAAAAGTGAAAAAGTTTGCTTTTTTCAGATTTCTTAGCAAAAATCAGGTTTTCAGCCTAAAATGTCCGAAAAAGCTAAATGACATTTTATTTTTCATTCTTATTGTTTGGATGTCAAAACTTGATTTATCATGACTGGAATGTTCATTAAAAGTTAAAAAGTTTGCTTTTCAGTCAGTGTTGTAAGCAGAAATTAAGGTTCTTATTCTAAAAAGTTAAAAAAAGCTAAATGACATTTTAATTTACATTCTTACTGTTTGGATGTCAAAACTTGATTTTTCATGAGATACACTGAATGTTCATGAAAAGTGAAAAAGTTTGCTTTTCAGTCAGAGTTCTTAGCAAAATCAGGTTTTCAGCCTAAAAAGTCCGAAAAAGCTAAATGTTATCTTATCGTCATTCTTACTGTTTGGATGTCAAAACTTGATTTTTCATGAGATACACTGGAATGTTCATAAAAGTGAAAAAGTTTGCTTTTCAGTCAGAGTTGTTAGCACAAATCAGGTTTTCAGCCTAAAAAGTTCAAAAAAAGCTAAATGACATTTTAATCGTCATTCTTACTGTTTGGATGTCAAAACTTGATTTTTCATGAGATACACTGAATGTTCATGAAAAAGTGAAAAGTTTGCTTTCAGTCAGAGTTCTTAGCACAAATCAGGTTTTCAGCCTAAAAAGTCCCAAAAAGCTAAATGTTATCTTAGTCGTCATTCTTACTGTTTGGATGTCAAAACTTGATTTTTCATGAGATACACTGAAATGTACATGAAAAGTGAAAAAGTTTGCTTTTCTCAGATTTCTTAGCAAAAATCAGGTTTTCAGCCTAAAATGTCCGAAAAAGCTAAATGACATTTTATTTTTCATTCTTATTGTTTGGATGTCAAAACTTGATTTATCATGATGGAATGTTCATTAAAAGTTAAAACGTTTGCTTTTCAGTCAGTGTTGTAGCAGAAATAAGGTTCTTATTCTAAAAAGTTCAAAAAAAGCTAAATGACATTTAATTTACATTCTTACTGTTTGGATGTCAAAACTTGATTTTTCATGAGATACACTGAATGTACATGAAAAAGAAAAAGTTTGCTTTTCATCAGAGTTCTTAGCACAAATCAGGTTTTCAGCCTAAAAAGTCCCAAAAGCTAAATGTTATTTTATCGTCATTCTTACTGTTTGGATGTCAAAACTTGATTTTTCATGAGATACACTGGAATGTACATGAAAAGTGAAAAAGTTTGCTTTTTTTCAGATTTCTTAGCAAAAATCAGGTTTTCAGCCTAAAATGTCCGAAAAAGCTAAATGACATTTTATTTTTCATTCTTATTGTTTGGATGTCAAAACTTGATTTATCATGACTGGAATGTTCATTAAAAGTTAAAACGTTTGCTTTTCAGTCAGTGTTGTAAGCAGAAATTAAGGTTCTTATTCTAAAAAGTTCAAAAAAAGCTAAATGACATTTTAATTTACATTCTTACTGTTTGGATGTCAAAACTTGATTTTTCATGAGATACACTGAATGTTCATAAAAAGTGAAAAAGTTTGCTTTTCAGTCAGAGTTCTTAGCACAAATCAGGTTTTCAGCCTAAAAAGTCCCAAAAAGCTAAATGTTATCTTAGTCGTCATTCTTACTGTTTGGATGTCAAAACTTGATTTTTCATGAGATACACTGAAATGTACATGAAAAGTGAAAAAGTTTGCTTTTCTTCAGATTTCTTAGCAAAAATCAGGTTTTCAGCCTAAAATGTCCGAAAAAGCTAAATGACATTTTATTTTTCATTCTTATGTTTGGATGTCAAAACTTGATTTATCATGACTGGAATGTTCATTAAAAGTTAAAACGTTTGCTTTTCAGTCAGTGTTGTAAGCAGAAATTAAGGTTCTTATTCTAAAAAGTTCAAAAAAAGCTAAATGACATTTTAATTACATTCTTACTGTTTGGATGTCAAAACTTGATTTTCATGAGATACACTGAATGTTCATGAAAAAGTGAAAAAGTTTGCTTTTCAGTCAAAGTTGTTAGCACAAATCAGGTTTTCAGCCTAAAAAGTCCAAAAAAGCTAAATGTTATCTTAGTCGTCATTCTTACTGTTTGGATGTCAAAACTTGATTTTTCATGAGATACACTGAAATGTTCATGAAAAGTGAAAAAGTTTGCTTTTTTTTCAGATTTCTTAGCAAAAATCAGGTTTTCAGCCTAAAATGTCCGAAAAAGCTAAATGACATTTTATTTTTCATTCTTATTGTTTGGATGTCAAAACTTGATTTATCATGACTGGAATGTTCATTAAAAGTTAAAAAGTTTGCTTTTCAGTTCAGAGTTCTTAGCACAAATCAGGTTTTCAGCCTAAAAAGTCCAAAAAAAGCTAAATGTTATTTTAGTCGTCATTCTTACTGTTTGGATGTCAAAACTTGATTTTTCATGAGATACACTGAAATGTACATGAAAAGTGAAAAAGTTTGCTTTTTTCAGATTTCTTAGCAAAAATCAGGTTTTCAGCCTAAAATGTCCGAAAAAGCTAAATGACATTTTATTTTTCATTCTTATTGTTTGGATGTCAAAACTTGATTTATCATGACTGGAATGTTCATTAAAAGTTAAAACGTTTGCTTTTCAGTCAATGTTGTAAGCAGAAATTAAGGTTTCTTATTCTAAAAAGTTCAAAAAAAGCTAAATGACATTTTAATTTACATTCTTACTGTTTGGATGTCAAAACTTGATTTTTCATGAGATACACTGAATGTTCATGAAAAGTGAAAAAGTTTGCTTTTTTCAGAGTTCTTAGCACAAATCAGGTTTTCAGCCTAAAAAGTCCGAAAAAGCTAAATGACATTTTATTTTTCATTCTTATTGTTTGGATGTCAAAACTTGATTTTTCATGACTGGAATGTTCATGAAAAGTTAAAAAGTTTGCTTTTCAGTCAGAGTTGTTAGCAGAAATCAGGTTTTCATTCTAAAAAGTTCAAAAAAAGCTAAATGACATTTAATTTCATTCTTACTGTTTGGATGTCAAAACTTGATTTTCATGAGATACACTGAAATGTACATGAAAAGTGAAAAAGTTTGCTTTTCTTCAGATTTCTTAGCAAAAATCAGGTTTTCAGCCTAAAATGTCCGAAAAAGCTAAATGACATTTTATTTTTCATTCTTATGTTTGGATGTCAAAACTTGATTTATCATGACTGGAATGTTCATTAAAAGTTAAAACGTTTGCTTTTCAGTCAAAGTTGTAAGCAGAAATTAAGGTTCTTATTCTAAAAAGTTCAAAAAAAGCTAAATGACATTTTAATTTACATTCTTACTGTTTGGATGTCAAAACTTGATTTTTATGAGATACACTGAATGTTCATGAAAAGTGAAAAAGTTTGCTTTTCAGTCAAGTTGTTAGCAAAATCAGGTTTTCAGCCTAAAAAGTCCAAAAAAGCTAAATGTTATTTTATCGTCATTCTTACTGTTTGGATGTCAAAACTTGATTTTTCATGAGATACACTGAAATGTACATGAAAAGTGAAAAAGTTTGCTTTTCTTCAGATTCTTAGCAAAAATCAGGTTTTCAGCCTAAAAAGTCCGAAAAAGCTAAATGACATTTTATTTTTCATTCTTACTGTTTGGATGTCAAAACTTGATTTTTCATGAGATACACTGAATGTACATGAAAAGTGAAAAAGTTTGCTTTTTTCAGAGTTCTTAGCACAAATCAGGTTTTCAGCCTAAAAAGTCCCAAAAAAGCTAAATGTTATCTTAGTCGTCATTCTTACTGTTTGGATGTCAAAACTTGATTTTTCATGAGATACACTGAAATGTACATGAAAAGTGAAAAAGTTTGCTTTTCTTCAGATTTCTTAGCAAAAATCAGGTTTTCAGCCTAAAATGTCCGAAAAAGCTAAATGACATTTTATTTTTCATTCTTATTGTTTGGATGTCAAAACTTGATTTATCATGACTGGAATGTTCATTAAAAGTTAAAAAGTTTGCTTTTCAGTCAATGTTGTAAGCAGAAATTAAGGTTCTTATTCTAAAAAGTTCAAAAAAAGCTAAATGACATTTTAATTTACATTCTTACTGTTTAGATGTCAACACTTAATTTTTCATGAGATACACTGAATGTTCATGAAAAGTGAAAAAGTTTGCTTTTCAGTCAAAGTTGTTAGCAAAATCAGGTTTTCAGCCTAAAAAGTCCAAAAAAAGCTAAATGTTATTTTATCGTCATTCTTACTGTTTGGATGTCAAAACTTGATTTTTCATGAGATACACTGAAATGTACATGAAAAGTGAAAAAGTTTGCTTTTCTTCAGATTTCTTAGCAAAATCAGGTTTTCAGCCTAAAATGTCCGAAAAAGCTAAATGACATTTTATTTTTCATTCTTATTGTTTGGATGTCAAAACTTGATTTATCATGACTGGAATGTTCATTAAAAGTTAAAACGTTTGCTTTTCAGTCAAAGTTGTAAGCAGAAATTAAGGTTTTATTCTAAAAAGTTCAAAAAAGCTAAATGACATTTAAATTTACATTCTTACTGTTTGGATGTCAAAACTTGATTTTTCATGAGATACACTGAATGTTCATGAAAAAGAAAAAGTTTGCTTTTCATTCAGATTTCTTAGCACAAATCAGGTTTTCAGCCTAAAATGTCCGAAAAAGCTAAATGACATTTTATTTTTCATTCTTATTGTTTGGATGTCAAAACTTGATTTATCATGACTGGAATGTTCATTAAAAGTTAAAACGTTTGCTTTTCAGTCAATGTTGTAAGCAGAAATTAGGTTTTATTCTAAAAAGTTCAAAAAAAGCTAAATGACATTTTAATTTACATTCTTACTGTTTGGATGTCAAAACTTGATTTTTCATGAGATACACTGAATGTTCATGAAAAAGTGAAAAAGTTTGCTTTTCAGTCAGAGTTCTTAGCACAAATCAGGTTTTCAGCCTAAAAAGTCCAAAAAGCTAAATGTTATCTTAGTCGTCATTCTTACTGTTTGGATGTCAAAACTTGATTTTTCATGAGATACACTGAAATGTACATGAAAAGTGAAAAAGTTTGCTTTTTTTCAGATTTCTTAGCAAAAATCAGGTTTTCAGCCTAAAATGTCCGAAAAAGCTAAATGACATTTTATTTTTCATTCTTATTGTTTGGATGTCAAAACTTGATTTATCATGACTGGAATGTTCATTAAAAGTTAAAACGTTTGCTTTTCAGTCAATGTTGTAAGCAGAAATTAAGGTTCTATTCTAAAAAGTTCAAAAAAAGCTAAATGACATTTTAATTTACATTCTTACTGTTTGGATGTCAAAACTTGATTTTTCATGAGATACACTGAATGTTCATGAAAAAAGAAAAAGTTTGCTTTTCATTCAGAGTTCTTAGCACAAATCAGGTTTTCAGCCTAAAAAGTCCAAAAAAGCTAAATGTTATTTAGTCGTCATTCTTACTGTTTGGATGTCAAAACTTGATTTTTCATGAGATACACTGAAATGTACATGAAAAGTGAAAAAGTTTGCTTTTTCAGATTTCTTAGCAAAAATCAGGTTTTCAGCCTAAAAAGTCCAAAAAAGCTAAATGTTATTTTATCGTCATTCTTACTGTTTGGATGTCAAAACTTGATTTTTCATGAGATACACTGAAATGTACATGAAAAGTGAAAAAGTTTGCTTTTCTTCAGATTTCTTAGCAAAAATCAGGTTTTCAGCCTAAAATGTCCGAAAAAGCTAAATGACATTTTATTTTTCATTCTTATTGTTTGGATGTCAAAACTTGATTTATCATGACTGGAATGTTCATTAAAAGTTAAAACGTTTGCTTTTCAGTCAAAGTTGTAAGCAGAAATTAAGGTTCTTATTCTAAAAAGTTCAAAAAAAGCTAAATGACATTTAAATTTACATTCTTACTGTTTGGATGTCAAAACTTGATTTTTCATGAGATACACTGAATGTTCATGAAAAAAGAAAAAGTTTGCTTTTCATTCAGAGTTCTTAGCACAAATCAGGTTTTCAGCCTAAAAAGTCCCAAAAGAGCTAAATGTTATCTTAGTCGTCATTCTTACTGTTTGGATGTCAAAACTTGATTTTTCATGAGATACACTGAAATGTACATGAAAAGTGAAAAAGTTTGCTTTTCTTCAGATTTCTTAGCAAAAATCAGGTTTTCAGCCTAAAATGTCCGAAAAAGCTAAATGACATTTTATTTTTCATTCTTATTGTTTGGATGTCAAAACTTGATTTATCATGACTGGAATGTTCATTAAAAGTTAAAACGTTTGCTTTTCAGTCAATGTTGTAAGCAGAAATTAAGGTTCTTATTCTAAAAAGTTCAAAAAAAGCTAAATGACATTTTAATTACATTCTTACTGTTTGGATGTCAAAACTTGATTTTTCATGAGATACACTGAAATGTACATGAAAAGTGAAAAAGTTTGCTTTTCTTCAGATTTCTTAGCAAAAATCAGGTTTTCAGCCTAAAATGTTTCCGAAAAAGCTAAATGACATTTTATTTTCATTCTTATTGTTTGGATGTCAAAACTTGATTTATCATGACTGGAATGTTCATTAAAAGTTAAAACGTTTGCTTTTCAGTCAAAGTTGTAAGCAGAAATTAAGGTTCTTATTCTAAAAAGTTCAAAAAAAGCTAAATGACATTTAAATTTACATTCTTACTGGTTGGATGTCAAAACTTGATTTTTCATGAGATACACTGAATGTTCATGAAAAAAGAAAAAGTTTGCTTTTCATTCAGAGTTCTTAGCACAAATCAGGTTTTCAGCCTAAAAAGTCCCAAAAGAGCTAAATGTTATCTTAGTCGTCATTCTTACTGTTTGGATGTCAAAACTTGATTTTTCATGAGATACACTGAAATGTACATGAAAAGTGAAAAAGTTTGCTTTTTTCAGATTTCTTAGCAAAAATCAGGTTTTCAGCCTAAAAAGTCCGAAAAAGCTAAATGTTATCTTAGTCGTCATTTTACTGTTTGGATGTCAAAACTTGATTTTTCATGAGATACACTGAAATGTACATGAAAAGTCAAAAATTTTGCTTTTCTTCAGATTTCTTAGCAAAAATCAGGTTTTCTGGCTAAAGTGTCCGAAAAAGCTAAATGACATTTTATTTTTCATTCTTATTGTTTGGATGTCAAAACTTGATTTATCATGACTGGAATGTTCCTTAAAAAATAAAACGTTTGCTTTTCAGTCAATGTTGTTAACAGAAATTAAGGTTCTTATTCTAAAAAGTTCAAAAAACGCTAAATGACATTTTTATTTACATTATTATTGTTTGGATGTCAAAACTTGATTTTTCATGAGATACACTGAATGTTCATGAAAAGAAAAAGTTTGCTTTTCATTCAGAGTTCTTAGCACAAATCAGGTTTCAGCCTAAAAAGTCCGAAAAAAGCTAAATGTTATTTTAGTTTCATTCTTACTGTTTGGATGTCAAAACTTGATTTTTCATGACTGGAATGTTCATTAAAAGTTAAAACGTTGCTTTTCAGTCAATGTTGTAAGCAGAAATTAGGTTTTCAGCCTAAAAAGTTCAAAAAAAGCTAAATGACATTTTAATTTACATTCTTACTGTTTGGATGTCAAAACTTGATTTTTCATGAGATACACTGAAATGTTCATGAAAAGTGAAAAAGTTTGCTTTTTTTCAGTTTCTTAGCAAAAATCAGGTTTTCAGCCTAAAAAGTCCGAAAAAAGCTAAATGTTATTTTATTTCATTCTTACTGTTTGGATGTCAAAACTTGATTTTTCATGAGATACACTGAAATGTACATGAAAAGTGAAAAAGTTTGCTTTTCTTCAGATTCTTAGCAAAATCAGGTTTTCAGCCTAAAATGTCCGAAAAAGCTAAATGACATTTTATTTTTCATTCTTATTGTTTGGATGTCAAAACTTGATTTATCATGACTGGAATGTTCATTAAAAGTTAAAACGTTTGCTTTTCAGTCAATGTTGTTAGCAGAAATTAGGTTCTTATTCTAAAAAGTTCAAAAAAGCTAAATGACATTTAAACTTACATTCTTACTGTTTGGATGTCAAAACTTGATTTTTCATGAGATACACTGAATGTTCATGAAAAGTGAAAAAGTTTGCTTTTCAGTCAGAGTTCTTAGCAAAAATCAGGTTTTCAGCCTAAAAAGTCCAAAAAAGCTAAATGACATTTTATTTTTCATTCTTACTGTTTGGATGTCAAAACTTGATTTTTCATGAGATACACTGAAATGTACATGAAAAGTGAAAAAGTTTGCTTTTTTTCAGAGTTCTTAGCAAAATCAGGTTTTCAGCCTAAAAAGTCCAAAAAGCTAAATGACATTTTATTTTCATTCTTACTGTTTGGATGTCAAAACTTGATTTTCATGACTGGAATGTTCATTAAAAGTTAAAACGTTTGCTTTTCAGTCAATGTTGTAAGCAGAAATTAGGTTTAGTTCTAAAAAGTTCAAAAAAGCTAAATGACATTTTAATTTACATTCTTACTGTTTGGATGTCAAAACTTGATTTTTCATGAGATACACTGAATGTTCATGAAAAAAGAAAAAGTTTGCTTTTCTTCAGATTTCTTAGCAAAAATCAGGTTTTCAGCCTAAAATGTCCGAAAAGCTAAATGACATTTTATTTTTCATTCTTATTGTTTGGATGTCAAAACTTGATTTATCATGACTGGAATGTTCATTAAAAGTTAAAACGTTTGCTTTTCAGTCAATGTTGTAAGCAGAAATTAAGGTTCTTATTCTAAAAAGTTCAAAAAAAGCTAAATGACATTTTAATTTACATTCTTACTGGTTGGATGTCAAAACTTGATTTTTCATGAGATACACTGAATGTTCATGAAAAAAGAAAAAGTTTGCTTTTCATTCAGAGTTCTTAGCACAAATCAGGTTTTCAGCCTAAAAAGTCCAAAAAAGCTAAATGTTATCTTAGTCGTCATTCTTACTGTTTGGATGTTAAAACTTGATTTTTCATGAGATACACTGAAATGTACATGAAAAGTGAAAAAGTTTGCTTTTTTCAGATTTCTTAGCAAAAATCAGGTTTTCAGTCTGAAAAGTCCAAAAAAAGCTAAATGTTATTTTCATCGTCATTTTTACTGTTTGGATGTCAAAACTTGATTTTTCATGAGATACACTGAAATGTACATGAAAAGTGAAAAAGTTTGCTTTTCTTCAGATTTCTTAGCAAAAATCAGGTTTTCAGCCTAAAATGTCCGAAAAAGCTAAATGACATTTTATTTTTCATTCTTATTGTTTGGATGTCAAAACTTGATTTATCATGACTGGAATGTTCATTAAAAGTTAAAACGTTTGCTTTTCAGTCAAGTTGTAAGCAGAAATTAAGGTTCTTATTCTAAAAAGTTCAAAAAAAGCTAAATGACATTTAAATTACATTCTTACTGGTTGGATGTCAAAACTTGATTTTTCATGAGATACACTGAATGTTCATGAAAAAAGAAAAAGTTTGCTTTTCATTCAGAGTTCTTAGCACAAATCAGGTTCAGCCTAAAAAGTCCCAAAAGAGCTAAATGTTATCTTAGTCGTCATTCTTACTGTTTGGATGTCAAAACTTGATTTTTCATGAGATACACTGAAATGTACATGAAAAGTGAAAAAGTTTGCTTTTCTTCAGATTTCTTAGCAAAAATCAGGTTTTCAGCCTAAAATGTCCGAAAAAGCTAAATGACATTTTATTTTCATTCTTATTGTTTGGATGTCAAAACTTGATTTATCATGACTGGAATGTTCATTAAAAGTTAAAACGTTTGCTTTTCAGTCAATGTTGTAAGCAGAAATTAAGGTTCTTATTCTAAAAAGTTCAAAAAAAGCTAAATGACATTTTAATTTACATTCTTACTGTTTGGATGTCAAAACTTGATTTTTCATGAGATACACTGAAATGTACATGAAAAGTGAAAAAGTTTGCTTTTTTCAGATTTCTTAGCAAAAATCAGGTTTTCAGCCTAAAATGTCCGAAAAAGCTAAATGACATTTTATTTTTCATTCTTATTGTTTGGATGTCAAAACTTGATTTATCATGACTGGAATGTTCATTAAAAGTTAAAACGTTTGCTTTTCAGTCAAAGTTGTAAGCAGAAATTAAGGTTCTTATTCTAAAAAGTTCAAAAAAAGCTAAATGACATTTAAATTTACATTCTTACTGTTTGGATGTCAAAACTTGATTTTTCATGAGATACACTGAATGTTCATGAAAAAAGAAAAAGTTTGCTTTTCATTCAGAGTTCTTAGCACAAATCAGGTTTTAGCCTAAAAAGTCCCAAAAGAGCTAAATGTTATCTTAGTCGTCATTCTTACTGTTTGGATGTCAAAACTTGATTTTTCATGAGATACACTGAAATGTACATGAAAAGTGAAAAAGTTTGCTTTTTTCAGATTTCTTAGCAAAAATCAGGTTTTCAGCCTAAAATGTCCGAAAAAGCTAAATGACATTTTATTTTTCATTCTTATTGTTTGGATGTCAAAACTTGATTTATCATGACTGGAATGTTCATTAAAAGTTAAAACGTTTGCTTTTCAGTCAATGTTGTAAGCAGAAATTAAGGTTCTTATTCTAAAAAGTTCAAAAAAAGCTAAATGACATTTTAATTTACATTCTTACTGTTTGGATGTCAAAACTTGATTTTTCATGAGATACACTGAATGTATGAAAAAAGAAAAAGTTTGCTTTTATTCAGAGTTCTTAGCACAAATCAGGTTTTCAGCCTAAAAAGTCCGAAAAGAGCTAAATGTTATCTTAGTCGTCATTCTTACTGTTTGGATGTCAAAACTTGATTTTTCATGAGATACACTGAAATGTACATGAAAAGTGAAAAAGTTTGCTTTTCTTCAGATTTCTTAGCAAAAATCAGGTTTTCAGCCTAAAATGTCCGAAAAAGCTAAATGACATTTTATTTTCATTCTTATTGTTTGGATGTCAAAACTTGATTTATCATGACTGGAATGTTCATTAAAAGTTAAAACGTTTGCTTTTCAGTCAATGTTGTAAGCAGAAATTAAGGTTCTTATTCTAAAAAGTTCAAAAAAAGCTAAATGACATTTTAATTTACATTCTTACTGTTTGGATGTCAAAACTTGATTTTTCATGAGATACACTGAAATGTACATGAAAAGTGAAAAAGTTTGCTTTTTTCAGATTTCTTAGCAAAAATCAGGTTTTCAGCCTAAAATGTCCGAAAAAGCTAAATGACATTTTATTTTTCATTCTTATTGTTTGGATGTCAAAACTTGATTTATCATGACTGGAATGTTCATTAAAAGTTAAAACGTTTGCTTTTCAGTCAAAGTTGTAAGCAGAAATTAAGGTTCTTATTCTAAAAAGTTCAAAAAAAGCTAAATGACATTTTAATTTACATTCTTACTGGTTGGATGTCAAAACTTGATTTTTCATGAGATACACTGAATGTTCATGAAAAAAGAAAAAGTTTGCTTTTCATTCAGAGTTCTTAGCACAAATCAGGTTTTCAGCCTAAAAAGTCCCAAAAGAGCTAAATGTTATCTTAGTCGTCATTCTTAATGTTTGGATGTTAAAACTTGATTTTACATGAGATACACTGAAATGTACATGAAAAGTGAAAAAGTTTGCTTTTTTCAGATTTCTTAGCAAAAATCAGGTTTTCAGCCTAAAATGTCCGAAAAAGCTAAATGTTATTTTCATCGTCATTCTTACTGTTTGGATGTCAAAACTTGATTTTTCATGAGATACACTGAAATGTACATGAAAAGTGAAAAAGTTTGCTTTTCTTCAGATTTCTTAGCAAAAATCAGGTTTTCAGCCTAAAATGTCCGAAAAAGCTAAATGACATTTTATTTTTCATTCTTATTGTTTGGATGTCAAAACTTGATTTATCATGACTGGAATGTTCATTAAAAGTTAAAACGTTTGCTTTTCAGTCAATGTTGTAAGCAGAAATTAAGGTTCTTATTCTAAAAAGTTCAAAAAAAGCTAAATGACATTTTAATTTACATTCTTACATTTTGGATGTCAAAACTTGATTTTTCATGAGATTCACTGAATGTTCATGAAAAGTGAAAAAGTTTGCTTTTCAGAGTTCTTAGCACAAATCAGGTTTTCAGCCTAAAAAGTCCGAAAAGAGCTAAATGTTATCTTAGTCGTCATTCTTACTGTTTGGATGTCAAAACTTGATTTTTCATGAGATACACTGAAATGTACATGAAAAGTGAAAAAGTTTGCTTTTCTTCAGATTTCTTAGCAAAAATCAGGTTTTCAGCCTAAAAAGTCCAAAAAAAGCTAAATGTTATTTTAGTCGTCATTTTTACTGTTTGGATGTCAAAACTTGATTTTCATGAGATACACTGAAATGTACATGAAAAGTGAAAAAGTTTGCTTTTCTTCAGATTTCTTAGCAAAAATCAGGTTTTCAGCCTAAAATGTCCGAAAAAGCTAAATGACATTTTATTTTCATTCTTATTGTTTGGATGTCAAAACTTGATTTATCATGACTGGAATGTTCATTAAAAGTTAAAACGTTTGCTTTTCAGTCAATGTTGTAAGCAGAAATTAAGGTTCTTATTCTAAAAAGTTCAAAAAAAGCTAAATGACATTTTAATTTACATTCTTACTGTTTGGATGTCAAAACTTGATTTTTCATGAGATACACTGAAATGTACATGAAAAAGAAAAAGTTTGCTTTTCATTCAGAGTTCTTAGCACAAATCAGGTTTTCAGCCTAAAAAGTCCAAAAAGAGCTAAATGTTATCTTAGTCGTCATTTTTACTGTTTGGATGTCAAAACTTGATTTTTCATGAGATACACTGAAATGTACATGAAAAGTGAAAAAGTTTGCTTTTTTCAGATTTCTTAGCAAAAATCAGGTTTTCAGCCTAAAATGTCCGAAAAAGCTAAATGACATTTTATTTTTCATTCTTATTGTTTGGATGTCAAAACTTGATTTATCATGACTGGAATGTTCATTAAAAGTTAAAACGTTTGCTTTTCAGTCAAGTTGTAAGCAGAAATAAGGTTCTTATTCTAAAAAGTTCAAAAAAAGCTAAATGACATTTAATTTACATTCTTACTGTTTGGATGTCAAAACTTGATTTTTCATGAGATACACTGAATGTTCATGAAAAGTGAAAAAGTTTGCTTTTCAGTCAAAGTTGTTAGCAAAAATCAGGTTTTCAGCCTAAAAAGTCCAAAAAAGCTAAATGACATTTTATTTTTCATTCTTATTGTTTGGATGTCAAAACTTGATTTTTCATGAGATACACTGAAATGTTCATGAAAAGTGAAAAAGTTTGCTTTTTTCAGAGTTCTTAGCACAAATCAGGTTTTCAGCCTAAAAAGTCCCAAAAGAGCTAAATGTTATCTTAGTCGTCATTTTACTGTTTGGATGTCAAAACTTGATTTTTCATGAGATACACTGAAATGTACATGAAAAGTGAAAAAGTTTGCTTTTCTTCAGATTTCTTAGCAAAAATCAGGTTTTCAGCCTAAAATGTCCGAAAAAGCTAAATGACATTTTATTTTTCATTCTTATTGTTTGGATGTCAAAACTTGATTTATCATGACTGGATGTTCATTAAAAGTTAAAACGTTTTGCTTTTCAGTCAATGTTGTAAGCAGAAATTAAGGTTTCAGTTCTAAAAAGTTCAAAAAAAGCTAAATGACATTTTAATTACATTCTTACTGTTTGGATGTCAAAACTTGATTTTTCATGAGATACACTGAATGTTAATGAAAAAGAAAAAGTTTGCTTTCTTCAGATTTCTTAGCAAAAATCAGGTTTTCAGCCTAAAATGTCCGAAAAAGCTAAATGACATTTTATTTTTCATTCTTATTGTTTGGATGTCAAAACTTGATTTATCATGACTGGAATGTTCATTAAAAGTTAAAACGTTTGCTTTTCAGTCAATGTTGTAAGCAGAAATTAAGGTTCTTATTCTAAAAAGTTCAAAAAAAGCTAAATGACATTTTAATTTACATTCTTACTGGTTGGATGTCAAAACTTGATTTTTCATGAGATACACTGAATGTTCATGAAAAAAGAAAAAGTTTGCTTTTCATTCAGAGTTCTTAGCACAAATCAGGTTTTCAGCCTAAAAAGTCTAAAAAAAGCTAAATGTTATT
The DNA here is from genome assembly GCA_016861445.1 of Oryzias woworae. NCBI lineage: Eukaryota > Metazoa > Chordata > Actinopteri > Beloniformes > Adrianichthyidae > Oryzias > Oryzias woworae. The sequence goes on from BOLG01001519.1 coordinate 159,808, forward strand.
TAGTCGTCATTCTTACTGTTTGGATGTCAAAACTTGATTTTTCATGAGATACACTGAAATGTACATGAAAAGTGAAAACGTTTGCTTTTCTTCAGATTTCTTAGCAAAAATCAGGTTTTCAGCCTAAAAAGTCCAAAAAAAGCTAAATGTTATTTTATCGTCATTTTTACTGTTTGGATGTCAAAACTTGATTTTTCATGAGATACACTGAAATGTACATGAAAAGTGAAAAAGTTTGCTTTTCTTCAGATTTCTTAGCAAAAATCAGGTTTTCAGCCTAAAATGTCCGAAAAAGCTAAATGACATTTTATTTTTCATTCTTATTGTTTGGATGTCAAAACTTGATTTATCATGACTGGAATGTTCATTAAAAGTTAAAACGTTTGCTTTTCAGTCAATGTTGTAAGCAGAAATTAAGGTTCTTATTCTAAAAAGTTCAAAAAAAGCTAAATGACATTTTAATTTACATTCTTACTGTTTGGATGTCAAAACTTGATTTTTCATGAGATACACTGAATGTACATGAAAAAAGAAAAAGTTTGCTTTTCATTCAGAGTTCTTAGCACAAATCAGGTTTTCAGCCTAAAAAGTCCCAAAAGAGCTAAATGTTATCTTAGTCGTCATTCTTACTGTTTGGATGTCAAAACTTGATTTTTCATGAGATACACTGAAATGTACATGAAAAGTGAAAAAGTTTGCTTTTCTTCAGATTTCTTAGCAAAAATCAGGTTTTCAGCCTAAAATGTCCGAAAAAGCTAAATGACATTTTATTTTTCATTCTTATTGTTTGGATGTCAAAACTTGATTTATCATGACTGGAATGTTCATTAAAAGTTAAAACGTTTGCTTTTCAGTCAATGTTGTAAGCAGAAATTAAGGTTCTTATTCTAAAAAGTTCAAAAAAGCTAAATGACATTTTAATTTACATTCTTACTGTTTGGATGTCAAAACTTGATTTTTCATGAGATACACTGAAATGTACATGAAAAGTGAAAAAGTTTGCTTTTTTCAGATTTCTTAGCAAAAATCAGGTTTTTAGCCTAAAATGTCCGAAAAAGCTAAATGACATTTTATTTTTCATTCTTATTGTTTGGATGTCAAAACTTGATTTATCATGACTGGAATGTTCATTAAAAGTTAAAACGTTTGCTTTTCAGTCAAGTTGTAAGCAGAAATTAAGGTTCTTATTCTAAAAAGTTCAAAAAAAGCTAAATGACATTTAAACTTACATTCTTACTGGTTGGATGTCAAAACTTGATTTTTCATGAGATACACTGACTGTTCATGAAAAAAGAAAAAGTTTGCTTTTCATTCAGAGTTCTTAGCACAAATCAGGTTCTGAGCCTAAAAAGTCCCAAAAGAGCTAAATGTTATCTTAGTCGTCATTCTTATGTTTGGATGTCAAAACTTGATTTTTCATGAGATACACTGAAATGTACATGAAAAGTGAAAAAGTTTGCTTTTTTCAGATTTCTTAGCAAAAATCAGGTTTTCAGCCTAAAAAGTCCGAAAAAGCTAAATGTTATCTTAGTCGTCATTCTTACTGTTTGGATGTCAAAACTTGATTTTTCATGAGATACACTGAAATGTACATGAAAAGTGAAAAAGTTTGCTTTTCTTCAGATTTCTTAGCAAAAATCAGGTTTTCAGCCTAAAATGTCCGAAAAAGCTAAATGACATTTTATTTTTCATTCTTATTGTTTGGATGTCAAAACTTGATTTATCATGACTGGAATGTTCATTAAAAGTTAAAACGTTTGCTTTTCAGTCAATGTTGTAAGCAGAAATTAAGGTTCTTATTCTAAAAAGTTCAAAAAAAGCTAAATGACATTTTAATTTACATTCTTACTGTTTGGATGTCAAAACTTGATTTTTCATGAGATACACTGAAATGTACATGAAAAAAGAAAAAGTTTGCTTTTCATTCAGAGTTCTTAGCACAAATCAGGTTTTCAGCCTAAAAAGTCCGAAAAGAGCTAAATGTTATCTTAGTCGTCATTTTTACTGTTTGGATGTCAAAACTTGATTTTTCATGAGATACACTGAAATGTATATGAAAAGTGAAAAAGTTTGCTTTTTTCAGATTTCTTAGCAAAAATCAGGTTTTCAGCCTAAAATGTCCGAAAAAGCTAAATGACATTTTATTTTTCATTCTTATTGTTTGGATGTCAAAACTTGATTTATCATGACTGGAATGTTCATTAAAAGTTAAAACGTTTGCTTTTCAGTCAAAGTTGTAAGCAGAAATTAAGGTTCTTATTCTAAAAAGTTCAAAAAAAGCTAAATGACATTTAAACTTACATTCTTACTGTTTGGATGTTAAAACTTGATTTTTCATGAGATACACTGAATGTTCATGAAAAGTGAAAAAGTTTGCTTTTCAGTCAAAGTTGTTAGCAAAAATCAGGTTTTCAGCCTAAAAAGTCCCAAAAAGCTAAATGTTGTCATTTTATTTTCATTCTTACTGTTTGGATGTCAAAACTTGATTTTTCATGAGATACACTGAATGTACATGAAAAAAGAAAAAGTTTGCTTTTTTTCAGAGTTCTTAGCAAAAATCAGGTTTTCAGCCTAAAAAGTCCGAAAAAGCTAAATGACATTTTATTTTTCATTCTTATTGTTTGGATGTCAAAACTTGATTTTTCATGACTGGAATGTTCATTAAAAGTTAAAACGTTTGCTTTTCAGTCAATGTTGTAAGCAGAAATTAGGTTCTTATTCTAAAAAGTTCAAAAAAGCTAAATGACATTTTAATTTACATTCTTACTGTTTGGATGTCAAAACTTGATTTTTCATGAGATACACTGAATGTACATGAAAAAAGAAAAGTTTGCTTTTCATTCAGAGTTCTTAGCAAAAATCAGGTTTTCAGCCTAAAAAGTCCGAAAAAGCTAAATGTTATTTAGTCGTCATTCTTACTGTTTGGATGTCAAAACTTGATTTTTCATGAGATACACTGAAATGTACATGAAAAGTGAAAAAGTTTGCTTTTTTTCAGATTTCTTAGCAAAAATCAGGTTTTCAGCCTAAAATGTCCGAAAAAAGCTAAATGACATTTTATTTTTCATTCTTATTGTTTGGATGTCAAAACTTGATTTATCATGACTGGAATGTTCATTAAAAGTTAAAACGTTTGCTTTTCAGTCAAAGTTGTAAGCAGAAATTAAGGTTCTTATTCTAAAAAGTTCAAAAAAAGCTAAATGACATTTAAATTTACATTCTTACTGTTTGGATGTCAAAACTTGATTTTTCATGAGATACACTGAATGTTCATGAAAAGTGAAAAAGTTTGCTTTTCAGTCAGTTGTTAGCAAAAATCAGGTTTTCAGCCTAAAAGTCCAAAAAAAGCTAAATGACATTTTATTTTTCATTCTTATGTTTGGATGTCAAAACTTGATTTTTCATGAGATACACTGAAATGTACATGAAAAGTGAAAAAGTTTGCTTTTTTCAGAGTTCTTAGCACAAATCAGGTTTTCAGCCTAAAAAGTCCCAAAAAAGCTAAATGTTATCTTAGTCGTCATTCTTACTGTTTGGATGTCAAAACTTGATTTTTCATGAGATACACTGAAATGTACATGAAAAGTGAAAAAGTTTGCTTTTCTTCAGATTTCTTAGCAAAAATCAGGTTTTCAGCCTAAAATGTCCGAAAAAGCTAAATGACATTTTATTTTTCATTCTTATTGTTTGGATGTCAAAACTTGATTTATCATGACTGGAATGTTCATTAAAAGTTAAAACGTTTGCTTTTCAGTCAAGTTGTAAGCAGAAATTAAGGTTTCTTTCTAAAAAGTTCAAAAAAAGCTAAATGACATTTTAATTTACATTCTTACTGTTTGGATGTCAAAACTTGATTTTTCATGAGATACACTGAATGTTCATGAAAAAGAAAAAGTTTGCTTTTCTTCAGATTTCTTAGCACAAATCAGGTTTTCAGCCTAAAATGTCCGAAAAAGCTAAATGACATTTTATTTTTCATTCTTATGTTTGGATGTCAAAACTTGATTTATCATGACTGGAATGTTCATTAAAAGTTAAAACGTTTGCTTTTCAGTCAATGTTGTAAGCAGAAATTAAGGTTCTTATTCTAAAAAGTTCAAAAAAGCTAAATGACATTTTAATTTACATTCTTACTGGTTGGATGTCAAAACTTGATTTTTCATGAGATACACTGAATGTTCATGAAAAAAGAAAAAGTTTACTTTTCATTCAGAGTTCTTAGCAAAAATCATGTTTTCAGACTGAAAAGTCCAAAAAAAGCTAAATGTTATCTTAGTCATCATTCTTACTGTTTGGATGTCAAAACTTGATTTTTCATGAGATACACTGAAATGTACATGAAAAGTGAAAAAGTTTGCTTTTCTTCAGATTTCTTAGCAAAAATCAGGTTTTCAGCCTAAAAGTCCAAAAAAAGCTAAATGTTATTTTATCGTCATTCTTAATGTTTGGATGTCAAAACTTGTTTTTTCATGAGATACACTGAAATGTACATGAAAAGTGAAAAAGTTTGCTTTTCTTCAGATTTCTTAGCAAAAATCAGGTTTTCAGCCTAAAATGTCCGAAAAAGCTAAATGACATTTTATTTTTCATTCTTATTGTTTGGATGTCAAAACTTGATTTATCATGACTGGAATGTTCATTAAAAGTTAAAACGTTTGCTTTTCAGTCAAGTTGTAAGCAGAAATTAAGGTTCTTATTCTAAAAAGTTCAAAAAAAGCTAAATGACATTTTAATTTACATTCTTACTGTTTGGATGTCAAAACTTGATTTTTATGAGATACACTGAATGTTCATGAAAAGTGAAAAAGTTTGCTTTTCAGTCAAGTTCTTAGCAAAAATCAGGTTTTCAGCCTAAAAGTCCAAAAAAGCTAAATGACATTTTATTTTTCATTCTTATTGTTTGGATGTCAAAACTTGATTTATCATGACTGGAATGTTCATTAAAAGTTAAAACGTTTGCTTTTCAGTCAATGTTGTAAGCAGAAATTAAGGTTCTTATTCTAAAAAGTTCAAAAAAAGCTAAATGACATTTTAATTTACATTCTTACTGTTTGGATGTCAAAACTTGATTTTTCATGAGATACACTGAATGTTCATGAAAAAAGAAAAAGTTTGCTTTTTTCAGAGTTCTTAGCACAAATCAGGTTCTCAGCCTAAAAAGTCCAAAAAGAGCTAAATGTTATTTAGTCGTCATTCTTACTGTTTGGATGTCAAAACTTGATTTTTCATGAGATACACTGAAATGTACATGAAAAGTGAAAAAGTTTGCTTTTTTTCAGAGTTCTTAGCACAAATCAGGTTTTCAGCCTAAAAAGTCCAAAAAAGCTAAATGTTATCTTAGTCGTCATTCTTACTGTTTGGATGTCAAAACTTGATTTTTCATGAGATACACTGAAATGTACATGAAAAGTGAAAAAGTTTGCTTTTCTTCAGATTTCTTAGCAAAAATCAGGTTTTCAGCCTAAAATGTCCGAAAAAGCTAAATGACATTTTATTTTTCATTCTTATTGTTTGGATGTCAAAACTTGATTTATCATGACTGGAATGTTCATTAAAAGTTAAAACGTTTGCTTTTCAGTCAATGTTGTAAGCAGAAATTAAGGTTCTATTCTAAAAAGTTCAAAAAAAGCTAAATGACATTTTAATTTACATTCTTACTGTTTGGATGTCAAAACTTGATTTTTCATGAGATACACTGAAATGTACATGAAAAGTGAAAAAGTTTGCTTTTCTTCAGATTTCTTAGCAAAAATCAGGTTTTCAGCCTAAAATGTCCGAAAAAGCTAAATGACATTTTATTTTTCATTCTTATTGTTTGGATGTCAAAACTTGATTTATCATGACTGGAATGTTCATTAAAAGTTAAAACGTTTGCTTTTCAGTCAATGTTGTAAGCAGAAATTAAGGTTCTTATTCTAAAAAGTTCAAAAAAAGCTAAATGACATTTTAATTTACATTCTTACTGGTTGGATGTCAAAACTTGATTTTTCATGAGATACACTGAATGTTCATGAAAAAGAAAAAGTTTGCTTTTCATTCAGAGTTCTTAGCACAAATCAGGTTTTCAGCCTAAAAAGTCCAAAAAAGCTAAATGTTATCTTAGTCGTCATTCTTACTGTTTGGATGTCAAAACTTGATTTTTCATGAGATACACTGAAATGTACATGAAAAGTGAAAAGTTTGCTTTTCTTCAGATTTCTTAGCAAAAATCAGGTTTTCAGCTAAAAGTCCAAAAAAAGCTAAATGTTATTTTATCGTCATTTTTACTGTTTGGATGTCAAAACTTGATTTTTCATGAGATACACTGAAATGTACATGAAAAGTGAAAAAGTTTGCTTTTCTTCAGATTTCTTAGCAAAAATCAGGTTTTCTGGCTAAAGTGTCCGAAAAAGCTAAATGACATTTTATTTTTCATTCTTATTGTTTGGATGTCAAAACTTGATTTATCATGACTGGAATGTTCCTTAAAAGATAAAACGTTTGCTTTTCAGTCAAAGTTGTTAGCAGAAATTAAGGTTCTTATTCTAAAAAGTTCAAAAAACGCTAAATGACATTTTAATTTACATTATTATTGTTTGGATGTCAAAACTTGATTTTTCATGAGATACACTGAATGTTCATGAAAAAAAAAAAGTTTGCTTTTCATTCAGAGTTCTTAGCACAAATCAGGTTTTCAGCCTAAAAAGTCCCAAAAAGAGCTAAATGTTATCTTAGTCGTCATTCTTACTGTTTGGATGTCAAAACTTGATTTTTCATGAGATACACTGAAATGTACATGAAAAGTGAAAAAGTTTGCTTTTCTTCAGATTTCTTAGCAAAAATCAGGTTTTCAGCCTAAAAAGTCCAAAAAAGCTAAATGTTATTTTATCGTCATTTTTACTGTTTGGATGTCAAAACTTGATTTTTCATGAGATACACTGAAATGTACATGAAAAGTGAAAAAGTTTGCTTTTCTTCAGATTTCTTAGCAAAAATCAGGTTTTCAGCCTAAAATGTCCGAAAAAGCTAAATGACATTTTATTTTTCATTCTTATTGTTTGGATGTCAAAACTTGATTTATCATGACTGGAATGTTCATTAAAAGTTAAAACGTTTGCTTTTCAGTCAAAGTTGTAAGCAGAAATTAAGGTTCTTATTCTAAAAAGTTCAAAAAAAGCTAAATGACATTTAAACTTACATTCTTACTGTTTGGATGTCAAAACTTGATTTTTCATGAGATACACTGAATGTTCATGAAAAAAGAAAAAGTTTGCTTTTCATTCAGAGTTCTTAGCACAAATCAGGTTCTCAGCCTAAAAAGTCCCAAAAGAGCTAAATGTTATCTTAGTCGTCATTCTTACTGTTTGGATGTCAAAACTTGATTTTTCATGAGATACACTGAAATGTCATGAAAAGTGAAAAAGTTTGCTTTTCTTCAGATTTCTTAGCAAAAATCAGGTTTTCAGCCTAAAAAGTCCGAAAAAAGCTAAATGTTATTTTATCGTCATTCTTACTGTTTGGATGTCAAAACTTGATTTTTCATGAGATACACTGAAATGTACATGAAAAGTGAAAAAGTTTGCTTTTCTTCAGATTTCTTAGCAAAAATCAGGTTTTCAGCCTAAAATGTCCGAAAAAGCTAAATGACATTTTATTTTTCATTCTTATTGTTTGGATGTCAAAACTTGATTTATCATGACTGGAATGTTCATTAAAAGTTAAAACGTTTGCTTTTCAGTCAATGTTGTAAGCAGAAATTAAGGTTCTTATTCTAAAAGTTCAAAAAAAGCTAAATGACATTTTAATTTACATTCTTACTGTTTGGATGTCAAAACTTGATTTTTCATGAGATACACTGAATGTTCATGAAAAAGAAAAAGTTTGCTTTTATTCAGAGTTCTTAGCACAAATCAGGTTTTCAGCCTAAAAAGTCCGAAAAGAGCTAAATGTTATCTAGTCGTCATTCTTACTGTTTGGATGTCAAAACTTGATTTTTCATGAGATACACTGAAATGTACATGAAAAGTGAAAAAGTTTGCTTTTTTTCAGATTTCTTAGCAAAAATCAGGTTTTCAGCCTAAAATGTCCGAAAAAGCTAAATGACATTTTATTTTTCATTCTTATTGTTTGGATGTCAAAACTTGATTTATCATGACTGGAATGTTCATTAAAAGTTAAAACGTTTGCTTTTCAGTGTTGTAAGCATAAATTAAGGTTCTTATTCTAAAAAGTTCAAAAAAAGCTAAATGACATTTTAATTTACATTCTTACTGTTTGGATGTCAAAACTTGATTTTTATGAGATACACTGAATGTTCATGAAAAGTGAAAAGTTTGCTTTTCAGTCAAAGTTGTTAGCAAAAATCAGGTTTTCAGCCTAAAAAGTCCAAAAAAAGCTAAATGACATTTTATTTTCATTCTTACTGTTTGGATGTCAAAACTTGATTTTTCATGAGATACACTGAAATGTACATGAAAAGTGAAAAAGTTTGCTTTTTTTCAGAGTTCTTAGCACAAATCAGGTTTTCAGCCTAAAAAGTCCCAAAAGAGCTAAATGTTATCTTAGTCGTCATTCTTACTGTTTGGATGTCAAAACTTGATTTTTCATGAGATACACTGAAATGTACATGAAAAGTGAAAAAGTTTGCTTTTCTTCAGATTTCTTAGCAAAAATCAGGTTTTCAGCCTAAAATGTCCGAAAAAGCTAAATGACATTTTATTTTCATTCTTATTGTTTGGATGTCAAAACTTGATTTATCATGACTGGAATGTTCATTAAAAGTTAAAACGTTTGCTTTTCAGTCAATGTTGTAAGCAGAAATTAAGGTTCTTATTCTAAAAAGTTCAAAAAAAGCTAAATGACATTTTAATTTACATTCTTACTGTTTGGATGTCAAAACTTGATTTTTCATGAGATACACTGAATGTAATGAAAAAGAAAAAGTTTGCTTTTCTTCAGATTTCTTAGCAAAAATCAGGTTTTCAGCCTAAAATGTCCGAAAAAGCTAAATGACATTTTATTTTTCATTCTTATTGTTTGGATGTCAAAACTTGATTTATCATGACTGGAATGTTCATTAAAAGTTAAAACGTTTGCTTTTCAGTCAATGTTGTAAGCAGAAATTAAGGTTCTTATTCTAAAAAGTTCAAAAAAAGCTAAATGACATTTTAATTTACATTCTTACTGTTTGGATGTCAAAACTTGATTTTTCATGAGATACACTGAATGTTCATGAAAAAGAAAAAGTTTGCTTTTCATTCAGAGTTCTTAGCACAAATCAGGTTTTCAGCCTAAAAAGTCCAAAAAAGCTAAATGTTATTTAGTTTTCATTCTTACTGTTTGGATGTCAAAACTTGATTTTTCATGAGATACACTGAAATGTACATGAAAAGTGAAAAGTTTGCTTTTCTTCAGATTTCTTAGCAAAAATCAGGTTTTCAGCCTAAAAAGTCCAAAAAAAGCTAAATGTTATTTTATCGTCATTCTTACTGTTTGGATGTCAAAACTTGATTTTTCATGAGATACACTGAAATGTACATGAAAAGTGAAAAAGTTTGCTTTTCTTCAGATTTCTTAGCAAAAATCAGGTTTTCAGCCTAAAATGTCCGAAAAAGCTAAATGACATTTTATTTTTCATTCTTATTGTTTGGATGTCAAAACTTGATTTTCATGACTGGAATGTTCATTAAAAGTTAAAACGTTTGCTTTTCAGTCAAGTTGTAAGCAGAAATTAAGGTTTTATTCTAAAAAGTTCAAAAAAGCTAAATGACATTTTAATTTACATTCTTACTGTTTGGATGTCAAAACTTGATTTTTATGAGATACACTGAATGTTCATGAAAAAAGAAAAAGTTTGCTTTTCATTCAGAGTTCTTAGCAAAAATCAGGTTTTCAGCCTAAAAAGTCCGAAAAAGCTAAATGACATTTTATTTTTCATTCTTATTGTTTGGATGTCAAAACTTGATTTTTCATGAGATACACTGAAATGTACATGAAAAGTGAAAAAGTTTGCTTTTTTCAGATTTCTTAGCAAAAATCAGGTTTTCAGCCTAAAAGTCCGAAAAAGCTAAATGACATTTTAATTTCATTCTTACTGTTTGGATGTCAAAACTTGATTTTTCATGAGATACACTGAATGTTCATGAAAAGTGAAAAAGTTTGCTTTTCAGTCAGAGTTCTTAGCAAAAATCAGGTTTTCAGCCTAAAAGTCCGAAAAAGCTAAATGACATTTTATTTTTCATTCTTATTGTTTGGATGTCAAAACTTGATTTATCATGACTGGAATGTTCATTAAAAGTTAAAACGTTTGCTTTTCAGTCAATGTTGTAAGCAGAAATTAAGGTTTCTATTCTAAAAAGTTCAAAAAAGCTAAATGACATTTTAATTTACATTCTTACTGTTTGGATGTCAAAACTTGATTTTTCATGAGATACATTGAATGTTAATGAAAAAAGAAAAAGTTTGCTTTTCATTCAGAGTTCTTAGCACAAATCAGGTTTTCAGCCTAAAAAGTCCAAAAAAGCTAAATGTTATCTTAGTCGTCATTCTTACTGTTTGGATGTCAAAACTTGATTTTTCATGAGATACACTGAAATGTACATGAAAAGTGAAAAAGTTTGCTTTTTTCAGAGTTCTTAGCAAAAATCAGGTTTTCAGCCTAAAAAGTCCAAAAAGCTAAATGACATTTTATTTTTCATTCTTATTGTTTGGATGTCAAAACTTGATTTATCATGACTGGAATGTTCATTAAAAGTTAAAACGTTTGCTTTTCAGTCAATGTTGTAAGCAGAAATTAAGGTTTTATTCTAAAAAGTTCAAAAAAAGCTAAATGACATTTAAATTTACATTCTTACTGTTTGGATGTCAAAACTTGATTTTTCATGAGATACACTGAATGTTCATGAAAAAGAAAAAGTTTGCTTTTCTTCAGATTTCTTAGCAAAAATCAGGTTTTCAGCCTAAAATGTCCGAAAAAGCTAAATGACATTTTATTTTTCATTCTTATTGTTTGGATGTCAAAACTTGATTTATCATGACTGGAATGTTCATTAAAAGTTAAAACGTTTGCTTTTCAGTCAAAGTTGTAAGCAGAAATTAAGGTTCTTATTCTAAAAAGTTCAAAAAAAGCTAAATGACATTTAAACTTACATTCTTACTGTTTGGATGTCAAAACTTGATTTTCATGAGATACACTGAATGTTCATGAAAAAAGAAAAAGTTTGCTTTTCATTCAGAGTTCTTAGCACAAATCAGGTTCTCAGCCTAAAAAGTCCCAAAAGAGCTAAATGTTATCTTAGTCGTCATTCTTACTGTTTGGATGTCAAAACTTGATTTTTCATGAGATACACTGAAATGTACATGAAAAGTGAAAAAGTTTGCTTTTTTCAGATTTCTTAGCAAAAATCAGGTTTTCAGCCTAAAAAGTCCAAAAAAAGCTAAATGTTATTTTATCGTCATTCTTACTGTTTGGATGTCAAAACTTGATTTTTCATGAGATACACTGAAATGTACATGAAAAGTGAAAAAGTTTGCTTTTCTTCAGATTTCTTAGCAAAAATCAGGTTTTCAGCCTAAAATGTCCGAAAAAGCTAAATGACATTTTATTTTTCATTCTTATTGTTTGGATGTCAAAACTTGATTTATCATGACTGGAATGTTCATTAAAAGTTAAAACGTTTGCTTTTCAGTCAAAGTTGTAAGCAGAAATTAGGTTCTTATTCTAAAAAGTTCAAAAAAAGCTAAATGACATTTAATTTACATTCTTACTGTTTGGATGTCAAAACTTGATTTTTCATGAGATACACTGAATGTTCATGAAAAAAGAAAAAGTTTGCTTTTCATTCAGAGTTCTTAGCACAAATCAGGTTTTCAGCCTAAAAAGTCCCAAAAAGCTAAATGTTATTTTAGTCGTCATTCTTACTGTTTGGATGTCAAAACTTGATTTTTCATGAGATACACTGAAATGTACATGAAAAGTGAAAAAGTTTGCTTTTTTCAGAGTTCTTAGCACAAATCAGGTTTTCAGCCTAAAAAGTCCAAAAAAGCTAAATGTTATTTTAGTCGTCATTCTTACTGTTTGGATGTCAAAACTTGATTTTTCATGAGATACACTGAAATGTACATGAAAAGTGAAAAAGTTTGCTTTTTTTCAGAGTTCTTAGCACAAATCAGGTTTTCAGCCTAAAAAGTCCCAAAAAAGCTAAATGTTATCTTAGTCGTCATTCTTACTGTTTGGATGTCAAAACTTGATTTTTCATGAGATACACTGAAATGTACATGAAAAGTGAAAAAGTTTGCTTTTTTCAGATTTCTTAGCAAAAATCAGGTTTTCAGCCTAAAATGTCCGAAAAAGCTAAATGACATTTTATTTTTCATTCTTATTGTTTGGATGTCAAAACTTGATTTATCATGACTGGAATGTTCATTAAAAGTTAAAACGTTTGCTTTTCAGTCAATGTTGTAAGCAGAAATTAAGGTTCTTATTCTAAAAAGTTCAAAAAAAGCTAAATGACATTTTAATTTACATTCTTACTGTTTGGATGTCAAAACTTGATTTTTCATGAGATACACTGAATGTTCATGAAAAAAGAAAAAGTTTGCTTTTCATTCAGAGTTCTTAGCACAAATCAGGTTTTCAGCCTAAAAAGTCCGAAAAGAGCTAAATGTTATCTTAGTCGTCATTTTACTGTTTGGATGTCAAAACTTGATTTTTCATGAGATACACTGAAATGTACATGAAAAGTGAAAAAGTTTGCTTTTTCAGATTTCTTAGCAAAAATCAGGTTTTCAGCCTAAAATGTCCGAAAAAGCTAAATGACATTTTATTTTTCATTCTTATTGTTTGGATGTCAAAACTTGATTTATCATGACTGGAATGTTCATTAAAAGTTAAAACGTTTGCTTTTCAGTCAAGTTGTAAGCAGAAATTAAGGTTCTTATTCTAAAAAGTTCAAAAAAAGCTAAATGACATTTTAATTTACATTCTTACTGTTTGGATGTCAAAACTTGATTTTTCATGAGATACACTGAATGTTCATGAAAAGTGAAAAAGTTTGCTTTTCAGTCAAAGTTCTTAGCAAAAATCAGGTTTTCAGCCTAAAAGTCCAAAAAAAGCTAAATGACATTTTATTTTTCATTCTTATGTTTGGATGTCAAAACTTGATTTATCATGACTGGAATGTTCATTAAAAGTTAAAACGTTTGCTTTTCAGTCAATTGTAAGCAGAAATTAAGGTTCTTATTCTAAAAAGTTCAAAAAAAGCTAAATGACATTTTAATTTACATTCTTACTGTTTGGATGTCAAAACTTGATTTTTCATGAGATACACTGAATGTTCATGAAAAAAGAAAAAGTTTGCTTTTCATTCAGAGTTCTTAGCACAAATCAGGTTTTCAGCCTAAAAAGTCCCAAAAAGCTAAATGTTATCTTAGTCGTCATTCTTACTGTTTGGATGTCAAAACTTGATTTTTCATGAGATACACTGAAATGTACATGAAAAGTGAAAAAGTTTGCTTTTCTTCAGATTTCTTAGCAAAAATCAGGTTTTCAGCCTAAAAAGTCCAAAAAAAGCTAAATGTTATTTTATCGTCATTTTTACTGTTTGGATGTCAAAACTTGATTTTTCATGAGATACACTGAAATGTACATGAAAAGTGAAAAAGTTTGCTTTTTTCAGATTTCTTAGCAAAAATCAGGTTTTCAGCCTAAAATGTCCGAAAAAGCTAAATGACATTTTATTTTTCATTCTTATTGTTTGGATGTCAAAACTTGATTTATCATGACTGGAATGTTCATTAAAAGTTAAAACGTTTGCTTTTCAGTCAATGTTGTAAGCAGAAATTAAGGTTTCTATTCTAAAAAGTCAAAAAAAGCTAAATGACATTTTAATTTACATTCTTACTGTTTGGATGTCAAAACTTGATTTTTCATGAGATACACTGAATGTTCATGAAAAAAGAAAAAGTTTGCTTTTCATTCAGAGTTCTTAGCACAAATCAGGTTTTCAGCCTAAAAAGTCAAAAAAAGCTAAATGTTATCTTAGTCGTCATTCTTACTGTTTGGATGTCAAAACTTGATTTTTCATGAGATACACTGAAATGTACATGAAAAGTGAAAAAGTTTGCTTTTCTCAGATTTCTTAGCAAAAATCAGGTTTTCAGCCTAAAAGTCCAAAAAAGCTAAATGTTATTTTATCGTCATTCTTACTGTTTGGATGTCAAAACTTGATTTTTCATGAGATACACTGAAATGTACATGAAAAGTGAAAAAGTTTGCTTTTTTCAGATTTCTTAGCAAAAATCAGGTTTTCAGCCTAAAATGTCCGAAAAAGCTAAATGACATTTTATTTTTCATTCTTATTGTTTGGATGTCAAAACTTGATTTATCATGACTGGAATGTTCATTAAAAGTTAAAACGTTTGCTTTTCAGTCAAAGTTGTAAGCAGAAATTAAGGTTCTTATTCTAAAAAGTTCAAAAAAAGCTAAATGACATTTTAATTTACATTCTTACTGTTTGGATGTCAAAACTTGATTTTTCATGAGATACACTGAATGTTCATGAAAAGTGAAAAAGTTTGCTTTTTTCAGAGTTCTTAGCACAAATCAGGTTTTCAGCCTAAAAAGTCCCAAAAGAGCTAAATGTTATCTTAGTCGTCATTCTTACTGTTTGGATGTCAAAACTTGATTTTTCATGAGATACACTGAAATGTACATGAAAAGTGAAAAAGTTTGCTTTTCTTCAGATTTCTTAGCAAAAATCAGGTTTTCAGCCTAAAATGTCCGAAAAAGCTAAATGACATTTTATTTTTCATTCTTATTGTTTGGATGTCAAAACTTGATTTATCATGACTGGAATGTTCATTAAAAGTTAAAACGTTTGCTTTTCAGTCAATGTTGTAAGCAGAAATTAAGGTTCTATTCTAAAAAGTTCAAAAAAAGCTAAATGACATTTTAATTTACATTCTTACTGTTTGGATGTCAAAACTTGATTTTTCATGAGATACACTGAATGTTCATGAAAAAGAAAAAGTTTGCTTTTCATTCAGAGTTCTTAGCACAAATCAGGTTTTCAGCCTAAAAAGTCCGAAAAGAGCTAAATGTTATCTTAGTCGTCATTCTTACTGTTTGGATGTCAAAACTTGATTTTTCATGAGATACACTGAAATGTACATGAAAAGTGAAAAAGTTTGCTTTTTTCAGATTTCTTAGCAAAAATCAGGTTTTCAGCCTAAAATGTCCGAAAAAGCTAAATGACATTTTATTTTTCATTCTTATTGTTTGGATGTCAAAACTTGATTTATCATGACTGGAATGTTCATTAAAAGTTAAAACGTTTGCTTTTCAGTCAAGTTGTAAGCAGAAATTAAGGTTTCTATTCTAAAAAGTTCAAAAAAAGCTAAATGACATTTTAATTTACATTCTTACTGTTTGGATGTCAAAACTTGATTTTTCATGAGATACACTGAAATGTTCATGAAAAAAGAAAAAGTTTGCTTTTCATTCAGAGTTCTTAGCACAAATCAGGTTTTCAGCCTAAAAAGTCCAAAAAAGCTAAATGTTATCTTAGTCGTCATTCTTACTGTTTGGATGTCAAAACTTGATTTTTCATGAGATACACTGAAATGTACATGAAAAGTGAAAAAGTTTGCTTTTTTCAGATTTCTTAGCAAAAATCAGGTTTTCAGCCTAAAATGTCCGAAAAAGCTAAATGACATTTTATTTTTCATTCTTATTGTTTGGATGTCAAAACTTGATTTATCATGACTGGAATGTTCATTAAAAGTTAAAACGTTTGCTTTTCAGTCAAAGTTGTAAGCAGAAATTAAGGTTCTTATTCTAAAAAGTTCAAAAAAAGCTAAATGACATTTAATTTACATTCTTACTGTTTGGATGTCAAAACTTGATTTTTCATGAGATACACTGAATGTTCATGAAAAGTGAAAAAGTTTGCTTTTCAGTCAGAGTTCTTAGCAAAAATCAGGTTTTCAGCCTAAAAAGTCCAAAAAAGCTAAATGACATTTTATTTTTCATTCTTATTGTTTGGATGTCAAAACTTGATTTTCATGACTGGAATGTTCATTAAAAGTTAAAACGTTTGCTTTTCAGTCAATGTTGTAAGCAGAAATTAAGGTTTCATTCTAAAAAGTTCAAAAAAAGCTAAATGACATTTTAATTTACATTCTTACTGTTTGGATGTCAAAACTTGATTTTTCATGAGATACACTGAATGTTCATGAAAAAAGAAAAAGTTTGCTTTTCATTCAGAGTTCTTAGCACAAATCAGGTTTTCAGCCTAAAAAGTCCAAAAAAAGCTAAATGTTATTTTAGTCGTCATTCTTACTGTTTGGATGTCAAAACTTGATTTTTCATGAGATACACTGAAATGTACATGAAAAGTGAAAAAGTTTGCTTTTCTTCAGATTTCTTAGCAAAAATCAGGTTTTCAGCCTAAAAAGTCCAAAAAAAGCTAAATGTTATTTTATCGTCATTCTTACTGTTTGGATGTCAAAACTTGATTTTTCATGAGATACACTGAAATGTACATGAAAAGTGAAAAAGTTTGCTTTTTTCAGATTTCTTAGCAAAAATCAGGTTTTCAGCCTAAAATGTCCGAAAAAGCTAAATGACATTTTATTTTTCATTCTTATTGTTTGGATGTCAAAACTTGATTTATCATGACTGGAATGTTCATTAAAAGTTAAAACGTTTGCTTTTCAGTCAATGTTGTAAGCAGAAATTAAGGTTCTTATTCTAAAAAGTTCAAAAAAAGCTAAATGACATTTAAATTTACATTCTTACTGTTTGGATGTCAAAACTTGATTTTTCATGAGATACACTGAATGTTCATGAAAAAAGAAAAAGTTTGCTTTTCATTCAGAGTTCTTAGCACAAATCAGGTTTTCAGCCTAAAAAGTCCAAAAAAGCTAAATGTTATCTTAGTCGTCATTCTTACTGTTTGGATGTCAAAACTTGATTTTTCATGAGATACACTGAAATGTACATGAAAAGTGAAAAAGTTTGCTTTTTTTCAGAGTTCTTAGCACAAATCAGGTTTTCAGCCTAAAAAGTCCCAAAAAGCTAAATGTTATCTTAGTCGTCATTTTACTGTTTGGATGTCAAAACTTGATTTTTCATGAGATACACTGAAATGTACATGAAAAGTGAAAAAGTTTGCTTTTCTTCAGATTTCTTAGCAAAAATCAGGTTTTCAGCCTAAAATGTCCAAAAAAGCTAAATGACATTTTATTTTTCATTCTTATTGTTTGGATGTCAAAACTTGATTTATCATGACTGGAATGTTCATTAAAAGTTAAAACGTTTGCTTTTCAGTCAATGTTGTAAGCAGAAATTAAGGTTCTTATTCTAAAAAGTTCAAAAAAAAGCTAAATGACATTTTAATTTACATTCTTACTGTTTGGATGTCAAAACTTGATTTTTCATGAGATACACTGAATGTTCATGAAAAAAGAAAAAGTTTGCTTTTCATTCAGAGTTGTTAGCAAAAATCAGGTTTTCAGCCTAAAAAGTCCGAAAAAGCTAAATGACATTTTATTTTTCATTCTTATTGTTTGGATGTCAAAACTTGATTTATCATGACTGGAATGTTCATTAAAAGTTAAAAAGTTTGCTTTTCAGTCAAGTTGTAGCAGAAATCAGGTTTTCAGCCTAAAAAGTTCAAAAAAAGCTAAATGACATTTTAATTTACATTCTTACTGTTTGGATGTCAAAACTTGATTTTTCATGAGATACACTGAAATGTACATGAAAAGTGAAAAAGTTTGCTTTTCTTCAGATTTCTTAGCAAAAATCAGGTTTTCAGCCTAAAATGTCCGAAAAAGCTAAATGACATTTTATTTTTCATTCTTATTGTTTGGATGTCAAAACTTGATTTATCATGACTGGAATGTTCATTAAAAGTTAAAACGTTTGCTTTTCAGTCAATGTTGTAAGCAGAAATTAAGGTTTTTCTAAAAAGTTCAAAAAACGCTAAATGACATTTTTATTTACATTATTATTGTTTGGATGTCAAAACTTGTTTTTTATGAGATACACTGAATGTTCATGAAAAGTGAAAAAGTTTGCTTTTCATTCAGAGTTCTTAGCACAAATCAGGTTTTCAGCCTAAAAAGTCCAAAAAAAGCTAAATGTTATCTTAGTCGTCATTCTTACTGTTTGGATGTCAAAACTTGATTTTTCATGAGATACACTGAAATGTACATGAAAAGTGAAAAAGTTTGCTTTTTTCAGATTTCTTAGCAAAAATCAGGTTTTCAGCCTAAAATGTCCGAAAAAGCTAAATGACATTTTATTTTTCATTCTTATTGTTTGGATGTCAAAACTTGATTTATCATGACTGGAATGTTCATTAAAAGTTAAAACGTTTGCTTTTCAGTCAAAGTTGTAAGCAGAAATTAAGGTTCTTATTCTAAAAAGTTCAAAAAAAGCTAAATGACATTTAAATTTACATTCTTACTGTTTGGATGTCAAAACTTGATTTTTCATGAGATACACTGAATGTTCATGAAAAGTGAAAAAGTTTGCTTTTCAGTCAGAGTTCTTAGCAAAAATCAGGTTTTCAGCCTAAAAAGTCCAAAAAAAGCTAAATGACATTTTATTTTTCATTCTTATTGTTTGGATGTCAAAACTTGATTTATCATGACTGGAATGTTCATTAAAAGTTAAAACGTTTGCTTTTCAGTCAATGTTGTAAGCAGAAATTAAGGTTTCAGTTCTAAAAAGTTCAAAAAAGCTAAATGACATTTTAATTTACATTCTTACTGTTTGGATGTCAAAACTTGATTTTTCATGAGATACACTGAATGTTCATGAAAAAAGAAAAAGTTTGCTTTTCATTCAGAGTTCTTAGCACAAATCAGGTTTTCAGCCTAAAAAGTCAAAAAAAGCTAAATGTTATTTTAGTCGTCATTCTTACTGTTTGGATGTCAAAACTTGATTTTTCATGAGATACACTGAAATGTACATGAAAAGTGAAAAAGTTTGCTTTTCTTCAGATTTCTTAGCAAAAATCAGGTTTTCAGCCTAAAAAGTCCAAAAAAAGCTAAATGTTATTTTATCGTCATTCTTACTGTTTGGATGTCAAAACTTGATTTTTCATGAGATACACTGAAATGTACATGAAAAGTGAAAAAGTTTGCTTTTTTCAGATTTCTTAGCAAAAATCAGGTTTTCAGCCTAAAATGTCCGAAAAAGCTAAATGACATTTTATTTTTCATTCTTATTGTTTGGATGTCAAAACTTGATTTATCATGACTGGAATGTTCATTAAAAGTTAAAACGTTTGCTTTTCAGTCAAAGTTGTAAGCAGAAATTAAGGTTCTTATTCTAAAAAGTTCAAAAAAAGCTAAATGACATTTAAATTTACATTCTTACTGTTTGGATGTCAAAACTTGATTTTTCATGAGATACACTGAATGTTCATGAAAAAAGAAAAAGTTTGCTTTTCATTCAGAGTTCTTAGCACAAATCAGGTTTTCAGCCTAAAAAGTCCCAAAAAGCTAAATGTTATCTTAGTCGTCATTCTTACTGTTTGGATGTCAAAACTTGATTTTTCATGAGATACACTGAAATGTACATGAAAAGTGAAAAAGTTTGCTTTTTTTCAGAGTTCTTAGCACAAATCAGGTTTTCAGCCTAAAAAGTCCCAAAAAGCTAAATGTTATCTTAGTCGTCATTTTACTGTTTGGATGTCAAAACTTGATTTTTCATGAGATACACTGAAATGTACATGAAAAGTGAAAAAGTTTGCTTTTCTTCAGATTTCTTAGCAAAAATCAGGTTTTCAGCCTAAAATGTCCGAAAAAGCTAAATGACATTTTATTTTTCATTCTTATTGTTTGGATGTCAAAACTTGATTTATCATGACTGGAATGTTCATTAAAAGTTAAAACGTTTGCTTTTCAGTCAATGTTGTAAGCAGAAATTAAGGTTCTTATTCTAAAAAGTTCAAAAAAAGCTAAATGACATTTAATTTACATTCTTACTGTTTGGATGTCAAAACTTGATTTTTCATGAGATACACTGAATGTTCATGAAAAAAGAAAAAGTTTGCTTTTCATTCAGAGTTGTTAGCACAAATCAGGTTCTGAGCCTAAAAAGTCCGAAAAAGCTAAATGACATTTTATTTTTTCTTATTGTTTGGATGTCAAAACTTGATTTATCATGACTGGAATGTTCATTAAAAGTTAAAACGTTTGCTTTTCAGTCAATGTTGTAAGCAGAAATTAAGGTTTCAGTTCTAAAAAGTTCAAAAAAAGCTAAATGACATTTTAATTTACATTCTTACTGTTTGGATGTCAAAACTTGATTTTTCATGAGATACACTGAAATGTTCATGAAAAGTGAAAAAGTTTGCTTTTCTTCAGATTTCTTAGCAAAAATCAGGTTTTCAGCCTAAAAAGTCCGAAAAAGCTAAATGACATTTTATTTTCATTCTTATTGTTTGGATGTCAAAACTTGATTTATCATGACTGGAATGTTCATTAAAAGTTAAAACGTTTGCTTTTCAGTCAAAGTTGTAAGCAGAAATTAAGGTTCTTATTCTAAAAAGTTCAAAAAAAGCTAAATGACATTTTAATTTACATTCTTACTGTTTGGATGTCAAAACTTGATTTTTCATGAGATACACTGAATGTTCATGAAAAGTGAAAAAGTTTGCTTTTCAGTCAGAGTTCTTAGCAAAAATCAGGTTTTCAGCCTAAAAAGTCCAAAAAAAGCTAAATGACATTTTATTTTTCATTCTTATTGTTTGGATGTCAAAACTTGATTTATCATGACTGGAATGTTCATTAAAAGTTAAAACGTTTGCTTTTCAGTCAATGTTGTAAGCAAAATTAAGGTTTTAGCCTAAAAAGTTCAAAAAAGCTAAATGACATTTTAATTTACATTCTTACTGGTTTGGATGTCAAAACTTGATTTTTCATGAGATACACTGAATGTTCATGAAAAAAGAAAAAGTTTGCTTTTCATTCAGAGTTCTTAGCACAAATCAGGTTTTCAGCCTAAAAAGTCCCAAAAAAGCTAAATGTTATTTTAGTCGTCATTCTTACTGTTTGGATGTCAAAACTTGATTTTTCATGAGATACACTGAAATGTACATGAAAAGTGAAAAAGTTTGCTTTTCTTCAGATTTCTTAGCAAAAATCAGGTTTTCAGCCTAAAAAGTCCAAAAAAGCTAAATGTTATTTTATCGTCATTCTTACTGTTTGGATGTCAAAACTTGATTTTTCATGAGATACACTGAAATGTACATGAAAAGTGAAAAAGTTTGCTTTTTTCAGATTTCTTAGCAAAAATCAGGTTTTCAGCCTAAAATGTCCGAAAAAGCTAAATGACATTTTATTTTCATTCTTATTGTTTGGATGTCAAAACTTGATTTATCATGACTGGAATGTTCATTAAAAGTTAAAACGTTTGCTTTTCAGTCAAAGTTGTAAGCAGAAATTAAGGTTCTTATTCTAAAAAGTTCAAAAAAAGCTAAATGACATTTAATTTACATTCTTACTGTTTGGATGTCAAAACTTGATTTTTCATGAGATACACTGAATGTTCATGAAAAAAGAAAAAGTTTGCTTTTCATTCAGAGTTCTTAGCACAAATCAGGTTTCAGCCTAAAAAGTCCCAAAAGAGCTAAATGTTATCTTAGTCGTCATTCTTACTGTTTGGATGTCAAAACTTGATTTTTCATGAGATACACTGAAATGTACATGAAAAGTGAAAAAGTTTGCTTTTTTTCAGAGTTCTTAGCACAAATCAGGTTTTCAGCCTAAAAAGTCCCAAAAGAGCTAAATGTTATTTAGTCGTCATTTTACTGTTTGGATGTCAAAACTTGATTTTTCATGAGATACACTGAAATGTACATGAAAAGTGAAAAAGTTTGCTTTTCTTCAGATTTCTTAGCAAAAATCAGGTTTTCAGCCTAAAATGTCCGAAAAAGCTAAATGACATTTTATTTTTCATTCTTATTGTTTGGATGTCAAAACTTGATTTATCATGACTGGAATGTTCATTAAAAGTTAAAACGTTTGCTTTTCAGTCAATGTTGTAAGCAGAAATTAAGGTTTCTGTTCTAAAAAGTTCAAAAAAAGCTAAATGACATTTTAATTTACATTCTTACTGTTGGATGTCAAAACTTGATTTTTCATGAGATACACTGAATGTTCATGAAAAAAGAAAAAGTTTGCTTTTCATTCAGAGTTCTTAGCAAAAATCTGGTTTTCAGCCTAAAAAGTCCAAAAAGCTAAATGTTATTTTAGTCGTCATTCTTACTGTTTGGATGTCAAAACTTGATTTTTCATGAGATACACTGAAATGTACATGAAAAGTGAAAAAGTTTGCTTTTTTCAGATTTCTTAGCAAAAATCAGGTTTTCAGCCTAAAATGTCCGAAAAAGCTAAATGACATTTTATTTTTCATTCTTATTGTTTGGATGTCAAAACTTGATTTATCATGACTGGAATGTTCATTAAAAGTTAAAACGTTTGCTTTTCAGTCAATGTTGTAAGCAGAAATTAAGGTTTCATTCTAAAAAGTTCAAAAAAAGCTAAATGACATTTTAATTTACATTCTTACTGTTTGGATGTCAAAACTTGATTTTTCATGAGATACACTGAAATGTACATGAAAAGTGAAAAAGTTTGCTTTTCTTCAGATTTCTTAGCAAAAATCAGGTTTTCAGCCTAAAATGTCCGAAAAAGCTAAATGACATTTTATTTTTCATTCTTATTGTTTGGATGTCAAAACTTGATTTATCATGACTGGAATGTTCATTAAAAGTTAAAACGTTTGCTTTTCAGTCAATGTTGTAAGCAGAAATTAAGGTTCTTATTCTAAAAAGTTCAAAAAAAGCTAAATGACATTTTAATTACATTCTTACTGTTTGGATGTCAAAACTTGATTTTTCATGAGATACACTGAATGTTCATGAAAAAAGAAAAAGTTTGCTTTTCATTCAGAGTTCTTAGCACAAATCAGGTTTTCAGCCTAAAAAGTCCCAAAAGAGCTAAATGTTATCTTAGTCGTCATTCTTACTGTTTGGATGTCAAAACTTGATTTTTCATGAGATACACTGAAATGTACATGAAAAGTGAAAAAGTTTGCTTTTCTTCAGATTTCTTAGCAAAAATCAGGTTTTCAGCCTAAAAGTCCAAAAAGCTAAATGTTATTTTATTTTCATTCTTACTGTTTGGATGTCAAAACTTGATTTATCATGACTGGAATGTTCATTAAAAGTTAAAACGTTTGCTTTTCAGTCAAAGTTGTAAGCAGAAATTAAGGTTCTTATTCTAAAAAGTTCAAAAAAGCTAAATGACATTTTAATTTACATTCTTACTGTTTGGATGTCAAAACTTGATTTTTCATGAGATACACTGAATGTTCATGAAAAAAGAAAAAGTTTGCTTTTCATTCAGAGTTCTTAGCACAAATCAGGTTTTCAGCCTAAAAAGTCCCAAAAGAGCTAAATGTTATTTAGTCGTCATTCTTACTGTTTGGATGTCAAAACTTGATTTTTCATGAGATACACTGAAATGTACATGAAAAGTGAAAAAGTTTGCTTTTTTCAGATTTCTTAGCAAAAATCAGGTTTTCAGCCTAAAATGTCCGAAAAAGCTAAATGACATTTTATTTTTCATTCTTATTGTTTGGATGTCAAAACTTGATTTATCATGACTGGAATGTTCATTAAAAGTTAAAACGTTTGCTTTTCAGTCAAAGTTGTAAGCAGAAATTAAGGTTCTTATTCTAAAAAGTTCAAAAAAAGCTAAATGACATTTAAATTTACATTCTTACTGTTTGGATGTCAAAACTTGATTTTTCATGAGATACACTGAATGTTCATGAAAAAGAAAAAGTTTGCTTTTCATTCAGAGTTCTTAGCACAAATCAGGTTTTCAGCCTAAAAAGTCCCAAAAGAGCTAAATGTTATCTTAGTCGTCATTCTTACTGTTTGGATGTCAAAACTTGATTTTACATGAGATACACTGAAATGTACATGAAAAGTGAAAAGTTTGCTTTTTTCAGATTTCTTAGCAAAAATCAGGTTTTCAGCCTAAAATGTCCGAAAAAGCTAAATGACATTTTATTTTTCATTCTTACTGTTTGGATGTCAAAACTTGATTTATCATGACTGGAATGTTCATTAAAAGTTAAAACGTTTGCTTTTCAGTCAATGTTGTAAGCAGAAATCAGGTTTCATTCTAAAAAGTTCAAAAAAAGCTAAATGACATTTTAATTTACATTCTTACTGTTTGGATGTCAAAACTTGATTTTTCATGAGATACACTGAAATGTACATGAAAAGTGAAAAAGTTTGCTTTTCTTCAGATTTCTTAGCAAAAATCAGGTTTTCAGCCTAAAATGTCCGAAAAAGCTAAATGACATTTTATTTTTCATTCTTATTGTTTGGATGTCAAAACTTGATTTATCATGACTGGAATGTTCATTAAAAGTTAAAACGTTTGCTTTTCAGTCAATGTTGTAAGCAGAAATTAAGGTTCTTATTCTAAAAAGTTCAAAAAAGCTAAATGACATTTTAATTTACATTCTTACTGTTTGGATGTCAAAACTTGATTTTTCATGAGATACACTGAATGTTCATGAAAAAAGAAAAAGTTTGCTTTTCATTCAGAGTTCTTAGCACAAATCAGGTTTTCAGCCTAAAAAGTCCCAAAAGAGCTAAATGTTATCTTAGTCGTCATTCTTACTGTTTGGATGTCAAAACTTGATTTTTCATGAGATACACTGAAATGTACATGAAAAGTGAAAAAGTTTGCTTTTCTTCAGATTTCTTAGCAAAAATCAGGTTTTCAGCCTAAAAGTCCAAAAAAGCTAAATGACATTTTATTTTCATTCTTACTGTTTGGATGTCAAAACTTGATTTATCATGACTGGAATGTTCATTAAAAGTTAAAACGTTTGCTTTTCAGTCAAAGTTGTAAGCAGAAATAAGGTTCTTATTCTAAAAAGTTCAAAAAAAGCTAAATGACATTTTAACTTACATTCTTACTGTTTGGATGTCAAAACTTGATTTTTCATGAGATACACTGAATGTTCATGAAAAAAGAAAAAGTTTGCTTTTCATTCAGAGTTCTTAGCACAAATCAGGTTTTCAGCCTAAAAAGTCCCAAAAGAGCTAAATGTTATCTTAGTCGTCATTCTTACTGTTTGGATGTCAAAACTTGATTTTTCATGAGATACACTGAAATGTACATGAAAAGTGAAAAAGTTTGCTTTTCTTCAGATTTCTTAGCAAAAATCAGGTTTTCAGCCTAAAATGTCCGAAAAAGCTAAATGACATTTTATTTTCATTCTTATTGTTTGGATGTCAAAACTTGATTTATCATGACTGGAATGTTCATTAAAAGTTAAAACGTTTGCTTTTCAGTCAATGTTGTAAGCAGAAATTAAGGTTTCTGTTCTAAGAAGTTCAAAAAAAGCTAAATGACATTTTAATTTACATTCTTACTGTTTGGATGTCAAAACTTGATTTTTCATGAGATACACTGAATGTTCATGAAAAAGAAAAAGTTTGCTTTTCATTCAGAGTTCTTAGCACAAATCAGGTTTTCAGCCTAAAAAGTCCCAAAAGAGCTAAATGTTATCTTAGTCGTCATTCTTACTGTTTGGATGTCAAAACTTGATTTTTCATGAGATACACTGAAATGTACATGAAAAGTGAAAAAGTTTGCTTTTCTTCAGATTTCTTAGCAAAAATCAGGTTTTCAGCTAAAAAGTCCAAAAAAAGCTAAATGTTATTTTATCGTCATTCTTACTGTTTGGATGTCAAAACTTGATTTTTCATGAGATACACTGAAATGTACATGAAAAGTGAAAAAGTTTGCTTTTCTTCAGATTTCTTAGCAAAAATCAGGTTTTCAGCCTAAAATGTCCGAAAAAGCTAAATGACATTTTATTTTTCATTCTTATTGTTTGGATGTCAAAACTTGATTTATCATGACTGGAATGTTCATTAAAAGTTAAAACGTTTGCTTTTCAGTCAATGTTGTAAGCAGAAATTAGGTTCTTATTCTAAAAAGTTCAAAAAAAGCTAAATGACATTTTAATTTACATTCTTACTGTTTGGATGTCAAAACTTGATTTTTCATGAGATACACTGAATGTTCATGAAAAAAGAAAAAGTTTGCTTTTCATTCAGAGTTCTTAGCACAAATCAGGTTTTCAGCCTAAAAAGTCCAAAAAAAGCTAAATGTTATTTAGTCGTCATTCTTACTGTTTGGATGTCAAAACTTGATTTTTCATGAGATACACTGAAATGTACATGAAAAGTGAAAAAGTTTGCTTTTCTTCAGATTTCTTAGCAAAAATCAGGTTTTCAGCCTAAAAAGTCCAAAAAAAGCTAAATGATTTTATCGTCATTCTTACTGTTTGGATGTCAAAACTTGATTTTTCATGAGATACACTGAATGTACATGAAAAGTGAAAAAGTTTGCTTTTTTTCAGAGTTCTTAGCAAAAATCAGGTTTTCAGCCTAAAAAGTCCAAAAAGCTAAATGACATCTTAGTCGTCATTCTTACTGTTTGGATGTCAAAACTTGATTTTTCATGAGATACACTGAAATGTACATGAAAAGTGAAAAAGTTTGCTTTTCTTCAGATTTCTTAGCAAAAATCAGGTTTTCAGCCTAAAATGTCCGAAAAAGCTAAATGACATTTTATTTTCATTCTTATTGTTTGGATGTCAAAACTTGATTTATCATGACTGGAATGTTCATTAAAAGTTAAAACGTTTGCTTTTCAGTCAAAGTTGTAGCAGAAATTAAGGTTCTTATTCTAAAAAGTTCAAAAAAAGCTAAATGACATTTAAACTTACATTCTTACTGTTTGGATGTCAAAACTTGATTTTTCATGAGATACACTGAATGTTCATGAAAAAGAAAAAGTTTGCTTTTCATTCAGAGTTCTTAGCACAAATCAGGTTTTCAGCCTAAAAAGTCCCAAAAGAGCTAAATGTTATCTTAGTCGTCATTCTTACTGTTTGGATGTCAAAACTTGATTTTTCATGAGATACACTGAAATGTACATGAAAAGTGAAAAAGTTTGCTTTTTTCAGATTTCTTAGCAAAAATCAGGTTTTCAGCCTAAAATGTCCGAAAAAGCTAAATGACATTTTATTTTTCATTCTTATTGTTTGGATGTCAAAACTTGATTTATCATGACTGGAATGTTCATTAAAAGTTAAAACGTTTGCTTTTCAGTCAAGTTGTAAGCAGAAATTAAGGTTCTTATTCTAAAAAGTTCAAAAAAAGCTAAATGACATTTTAATTACATTCTTACTGTTTGGATGTCAAAACTTGATTTTTCATGAGATACACTGAATGTTCATGAAAAAGAAAAAGTTTGCTTTTCATTCAGAGTTCTTAGCACAAATCAGGTTTTCAGCCTAAAAAGTCCCAAAAAGCTAAATGTTATCTTAGTCGTCATTCTTACTGTTTGGATGTCAAAACTTGATTTTTCATGAGATACACTGAAATGTACATGAAAAGTGAAAAAGTTTGCTTTTTTTCAGAGTTCTTAGCACAAATCAGGTTTTCAGCCTAAAAAGTCCAAAAAAGCTAAATGTTATTTAGTCGTCATTTTACTGTTTGGATGTCAAAACTTGATTTTTCATGAGATACACTGAAATGTACATGAAAAGTGAAAAAGTTTGCTTTTCTTCAGATTTCTTAGCAAAAATCAGGTTTTCAGCCTAAAATGTCCGAAAAAGCTAAATGACATTTTATTTTTCATTCTTATTGTTTGGATGTCAAAACTTGATTTATCATGACTGGAATGTTCATTAAAAGTTAAAACGTTTGCTTTTCAGTCAATGTTGTAAGCAGAAATTAAGGTTTCTATTCTAAAAAGTTCAAAAAAAGCTAAATGACATTTTAATTTACATTCTTACTGTTTGGATGTCAAAACTTGATTTTTCATGAGATACACTGAATGTTCATGAAAAAGAAAAAGTTTGCTTTTCATTCAGAGTTCTTAGCACAAATCAGGTTTTCAGCCTAAAAAGTCCAAAAAAGCTAAATGTTATTTTAGTCGTCATTCTTACTGTTTGGATGTCAAAACTTGATTTTTCATGAGATACACTGAAATGTACATGAAAAGTGAAAAAGTTTGCTTTTCTTTTCAGATTTCTTAGCAAAAATCAGGTTTTCAGCCTAAAAAGTCCAAAAAAAGCTAAATGTTATTTTCATCGTCATTTTTACTGTTTGGATGTCAAAACTTGATTTTTCATGAGATACACTGAAATGTACATGAAAAGTGAAAAAGTTTGCTTTTTTCAGATTTCTTAGCAAAAATCAGGTTTTCAGCCTAAAAT
This sequence comes from Oryzias woworae, assembly GCA_016861445.1. NCBI lineage: Eukaryota > Metazoa > Chordata > Actinopteri > Beloniformes > Adrianichthyidae > Oryzias > Oryzias woworae. The sequence goes on from BOLG01001519.1 coordinate 188,129, forward strand.
GTCCGAAAAAGCTAAATGACATTTTATTTTTCATTCTTATTGTTTGGATGTCAAAACTTGATTTATCATGACTGGAATGTTCATTAAAAGTTAAAACGTTTGCTTTTCAGTCAAAGTTGTAAGCAGAAATTAAGGTTCTTATTCTAAAAAGTTCAAAAAAAGCTAAATGACATTTTAATTTACATTCTTACTGTTTGGATGTCAAAACTTGATTTTTCATGAGATACACTGAATGTTCATGAAAAAGAAAAAGTTTGCTTTTCATTCAGAGTTCTTAGCACAAATCAGGTTCTCAGCCTAAAAAGTCCCAAAAAGAGCTAAATGTTATCTTAGTCGTCATTCTTACTGTTTGGATGTCAAAACTTGATTTTTCATGAGATACACTGAAATGTACATGAAAAGTGAAAAAGTTTGCTTTTTTCAGATTTCTTAGCAAAAATCAGGTTTTCAGCCTAAAATGTCCGAAAAAGCTAAATGACATTTTATTTTTCATTCTTATGTTTGGATGTCAAAACTTGATTTATCATGACTGGAATGTTCATTAAAAGTTAAAACGTTTGCTTTTCAGTCAATGTTGTAAGCAGAAATTAAGGTTCTTATTCTAAAAAGTTCAAAAAAAGCTAAATGACATTTTAATTTACATTCTTACTGTTTGGATGTCAAAACTTGATTTTTCATGAGATACACTGAAATGTACATGAAAAGTGAAAAAGTTTGCTTTTCTTCAGATTTCTTAGCAAAAATCAGGTTTTCAGCCTAAAATGTCCGAAAAAGCTAAATGACATTTTATTTTTCATTCTTATGTTTGGATGTCAAAACTTGATTTATCATGACTGGAATGTTCATTAAAAGTTAAAACGTTTGCTTTTCAGTCAATGTTGTAAGCAGAAATTAAGGTTCTTATTCTAAAAAGTTCAAAAAAAGCTAAATGACATTTTAATTTACATTCTTACTGTTTGGATGTCAAAACTTGATTTTTCATGAGATACACTGAATGTTCATGAAAAAAGAAAAAGTTTGCTTTTCATTCAGAGTTCTTAGCACAAATCAGGTTTTCAGCCTAAAAAGTCCCAAAAGAGCTAAATGTTATCTTAGTCGTCATTCTTACTGTTTGGATGTCAAAACTTGATTTTTCATGAGATACACTGAAATGTACATGAAAAGTGAAAAAGTTTGCTTTTCTTCAGATTTCTTAGCAAAAATCAGGTTTTCAGCCTAAAATGTCCGAAAAAGCTAAATGACATTTTATTTTTCATTCTTATTGTTTGGATGTCAAAACTTGATTTATCATGACTGGAATGTTCATTAAAAGTTAAAACGTTTGCTTTTCAGTCAATGTTGTAAGCAGAAATTAAGGTTTCTTTCTAAAAAGTTCAAAAAAAGCTAAATGACATTTTAATTTACATTCTTACTGTTTGGATGTCAAAACTTGATTTTTCATGAGATACACTGAATGTTCATGAAAAAAGAAAAAGTTTGCTTTTCATTCAGAGTTCTTAGCACAAATCAGGTTTTCAGCCTAAAAAGTCCGAAAAAAGCTAAATGTTATCTTAGTCGTCATTCTTACTGTTTGGATGTCAAAACTTGATTTTTCATGAGATACACTGAAATGTACATGAAAAGTGAAAAAGTTTGCTTTTCTTCAGATTTCTTAGCAAAAATCAGGTTTTCAGCCTAAAATGTCCGAAAAAGCTAAATGACATTTTATTTTTCATTCTTATTGTTTGGATGTCAAAACTTGATTTATCATGACTGGAATGTTCATTAAAAGTTAAAACGTTTGCTTTTCAGTCAATGTTGTAAGCAGAAATTAAGGTTCTTATTCTAAAAAGTTCAAAAAAAGCTAAATGACATTTTAATTACATTCTTACTGTTTGGATGTCAAAACTTGATTTTTCATGAGATACACTGAATGTTCATGAAAAGTGAAAAAGTTTGCTTTTCATTCAGAGTTCTTAGCAAAAATCAGGTTTTCAGCCTAAAATGTCCGAAAAAGCTAAATGACATTTTATTTTTCATTCTTATTGTTTGGATGTCAAAACTTGATTTATCATGACTGGAATGTTCATAAAAGTTAAAAGTTTGCTTTTCAGTCAAAGTTGTAAGCAGAAATTAAGGTTCTTATTCTAAAAAGTTCAAAAAAAGCTAAATGACATTTTAATTTACATTCTTACTGGTTGGATGTCAAAACTTGATTTTTCATGAGATACACTGAATGTTCATGAAAAAGAAAAAGTTTGCTTTTCATTCAGAGTTCTTAGCACAAATCAGGTTTTCAGCCTAAAAAGTCCCAAAAGAGCTAAATGTTATCTTAGTCGTCATTCTTACTGTTTGGATGTCAAAACTTGATTTTTCATGAGATACACTGAAATGTACATGAAAAGTGAAAAAGTTTGCTTTTTTCAGATTTCTTAGCAAAAATCAGGTTTTCAGCCTAAAATGTCCGAAAAAGCTAAATGACATTTTATTTTCATTCTTATTGTTTGGATGTCAAAACTTGATTTATCATGACTGGAATGTTCATTAAAAGTTAAAACGTTTGCTTTTCAGTCAAGTTGTAAGCAGAAATAAGGTTCTTATTCTAAAAAGTTCAAAAAAAGCTAAATGACATTTAAATTTACATTCTTACTGTTTGGATGTCAAAACTTGATTTTTCATGAGATACACTGAATGTTCATGAAAAAGTGAAAAAGTTTTTTTCATTCAGAGTTCTTAGCACAAATCAGGTTTTCAGCCTAAAAAGTCCCAAAAAGCTAAATGTTATTTTATTCGTCATTCTTACTGTTTGGATGTCAAAACTTGATTTTTCATGAGATACACTGAAATGTACATGAAAAGTGAAACTTTGCTTTTTTTCAGAGTTCTTAGCACAAATCAGGTTTTCAGCCTAAAAAGTCCAAAAAGCTAAATGTTATCTTAGTCGTCATTTTACTGTTTGGATGTCAAAACTTGATTTTTCATGAGATACACTGAAATGTACATGAAAAGTGAAAAAGTTTGCTTTTCTTCAGATTTCTTAGCAAAAATCAGGTTTTCAGCCTAAAATGTCCGAAAAAGCTAAATGACATTTTATTTTTCATTCTTATTGTTTGGATGTCAAAACTTGATTTATCATGACTGGAATGTTCATTAAAAGTTAAAACGTTTGCTTTTCAGTCAATGTTGTAAGCAGAAATTAAGGTTTCTTATTCTAAAAAGTTCAAAAAAAGCTAAATGACATTTTAATTCACATTCTTACTGTTTGGATGTCAAAACTTGATTTTTTATGAGATACACTGAATGTTAATGAAAAAATAAAAAGTTTGCTTTTCATTCAGAGTTCTTAGCACAAATCAGGTTTTCAGCCTAAAAAGTCCAAAAAAGCTAAATGTTATTTTATTCGTCATTCTTACTGTTTGGATGTCAAAACTTGATTTTTCATGAGATACACTGAAATGTACATGAAAAGTGAAAAAGTTTGCTTTTCTTCAGATTTCTTAGCAAAAATCAGGTTTTCAGCCTAAAAAGTCCAAAAAAGCTAAATGTTATTTTATCGTCATTTTTACTGTTTGGATGTCAAAACTTGATTTTCATGAGATACACTGAAATGTACATGAAAAGTGAAAAAGTTTGCTTTTTTTCAGATTTCTTAGCAAAAATCAGGTTTTTAGCCTAAAATGTCCGAAAAAGCTAAATGACATTTTATTTTTCATTCTTATTGTTTGGATGTCAAAACTTGATTTATCATGACTGGAATGTTCATTAAAAGTTAAAACGTTTGCTTTTCAGTCAAAGTTGTAAGCAGAAATTAAGGTTCTTATTCTAAAAAGTTCAAAAAAAGCTAAATGACATTTTAATTTACATTCTTACTGGTTGGATGTCAAAACTTGATTTTTCATGAGATACACTGAATGTTCATGAAAAAAGAAAAAGTTTGCTTTTCATTCAGAGTTCTTAGCACAAATCAGGTTTTCAGCCTAAAAAGTCCCAAAAGAGCTAAATGTTATCTTAGTCGTCATTCTTACTGTTTGGATGTCAAAACTTGATTTTTCATGAGATACACTGAAATGTACATGAAAAGTGAAAAAGTTTGCTTTTTTCAGATTTCTTAGCAAAAATCAGGTTTTCAGCCTAAAATGTCCGAAAAAGCTAAATGACATTTTATTTTTCATTCTTATGTTTGGATGTCAAAACTTGATTTATCATGACTGGAATGTTCATTAAAAGTTAAAACGTTTGCTTTTCAGTCAATGTTGTAAGCAGAAATTAAGGTTCTATTCTAAAAAGTTCAAAAAAAGCTAAATGACATTTTAATTTACATTCTTACTGTTTGGATGTCAAAACTTGATTTTTCATGAGATACACTGAAATGTACATGAAAAGTGAAAAAGTTTGCTTTTCTTCAGATTTCTTAGCAAAAATCAGGTTTTCAGCCTAAAATGTCCGAAAAAGCTAAATGACATTTTATTTTTCATTCTTATTGTTTGGATGTCAAAACTTGATTTATCATGACTGGAATGTTCATTAAAAGTTAAAACGTTTGCTTTTCAGTCAATGTTGTAAGCAGAAATTAGGTTCTTATTCTAAAAAGTTCAAAAAAAGCTAAATGACATTTTAATTTACATTCTTACTGTTTGGATGTCAAAACTTGATTTTTCATGAGATACACTGAATGTTCATGAAAAAAGAAAAAGTTTGCTTTTCATTCAGAGTTCTTAGCACAAATCAGGTTTTCAGCCTAAAAAGTCCCAAAAGAGCTAAATGTTATCTTAGTCGTCATTCTTACTGTTTGGATGTCAAAACTTGATTTTTCATGAGATACACTGAAATGTACATGAAAAGTGAAAAAGTTTGCTTTTCTTCAGATTTCTTAGCAAAAATCAGGTTTTCAGCCTAAAATGTCCGAAAAAGCTAAATGACATTTTATTTTTCATTCTTATTGTTTGGATGTCAAAACTTGATTTATCATGACTGGAATGTTCATTAAAAGTTAAAACGTTTGCTTTTCAGTCAATGTTGTAAGCAGAAATTAAGGTTCTTATTCTAAAAAGTTCAAAAAAAGCTAAATGACATTTTAATTTACATTCTTACTGTTTGGATGTCAAAACTTGATTTTTCATGAGATACACTGAATGTTCATGAAAAAAGAAAAAGTTTGCTTTTCATTCAGAGTTCTTAGCACAAATCAGGTTTTCAGCCTAAAAAGTCCGAAAAAAGCTAAATGTTATCTTAGTCGTCATTTTTACTGTTTGGATGTCAAAACTTGATTTTTCATGAGATACACTGAAATGTATGAAAAGTGAAAAAGTTTGCTTTTCTTCAGATTTCTTAGCAAAAATCAGGTTTTCAGCCTAAAATGTCCGAAAAAGCTAAATGACATTTTATTTTTCATTCTTATTGTTTGGATGTCAAAACTTGATTTATCATGACTGGAATGTTCATTAAAAGTTAAAACGTTTGCTTTTCAGTCAATGTTGTAAGCAAAATTAAGGTTCTTATTCTAAAAAGTTCAAAAAAAGCTAAATGACATTTTAATTTACATTCTTACTGTTTGGATGTCAAAACTTGATTTTTCATGAGATACACTGAATGTTCATGAAAAAGAAAAAGTTTGCTTTTCATTCAGAGTTCTTAGCAAAAATCAGGTTTTCAGCCTAAAATGTCCGAAAAAGCTAAATGACATTTTATTTTCATTCTTATGTTTGGATGTCAAAACTTGATTTATCATGACTGGAATGTTCATTAAAAGTTAAAACGTTTGCTTTTCAGTCAAAGTTGTAAGCAGAAATTAAGGTTTTATTCTAAAAAGTTCAAAAAAAGCTAAATGACATTTTAATTTACATTCTTACTGTTTGGATGTCAAAACTTGATTTTCATGAGATACACTGAATGTTCATGAAAAAAGAAAAAGTTTGCTTTTCATTCAGAGTTCTTAGCACAAATCAGGTTTTCAGCCTAAAAAGTCAAAAAAAGCTAAATGTTATCTTAGTCGTCATTCTTACTGTTTGGATGTCAAAACTTGATTTTTCATGAGATACACTGAAATGTACATGAAAAGTGAAAAAGTTTGCTTTTCTTCAGATTTCTTAGCAAAAATCAGGTTTTCAGTCTAAAAGTCCAAAAAAGCTAAATGTTATTTTATCGTCATTCTTACTGTTTGGATGTCAAAACTTGATTTTTCATGAGATACACTGAAATGTACATGAAAAGTGAAAAAGTTTGCTTTTTCAGATTTCTTAGCAAAAATCAGGTTTTTAGCCTAAAATGTCCGAAAAAGCTAAATGACATTTTATTTTTCATTCTTATTGTTTGGATGTCAAAACTTGATTTATCATGACTGGAATGTTCATTAAAAGTTAAAACGTTTGCTTTTCAGTCAAAGTTGTAAGCAGAAATTAAGGTTCTTATTCTAAAAAGTTCAAAAAAAGCTAAATGACATTTTAATTTACATTCTTACTGTTTGGATGTCAAAACTTGATTTTTCATGAGATACACTGAATGTTCATGAAAAAGAAAAAGTTTACTTTTCATTCAGAGTTGTTAGCACAAATCAGGTTTTCAGCCTAAAAAGTCCCAAAAGAGCTAAATGTTATCTTAGTCGTCATTCTTACTGTTTGGATGTCAAAACTTGATTTTTCATGAGATACACTGAAATGTACATGAAAAGTGAAAAAGTTTGCTTTTCTTCAGATTTCTTAGCAAAAATCAGGTTTTCAGCCTAAAATGTCCGAAAAAGCTAAATGACATTTTATTTTCATTCTTATTGTTTGGATGTCAAAACTTGATTTATCATGACTGAATGTTCATTAAAAGTTAAAACGTTTGCTTTTCAGTCAATGTTGTAAGCAGAAATTAAGGTTTCATTCTAAAAGTTCAAAAAAAGCTAAATGACATTTTAATTTACATTCTTACTGTTTGGATGTCAAAACTTGATTTTCATGAGATACACTGAAATGTACATGAAAAGTGAAAAAGTTTGCTTTTCTTCAGATTTCTTAGCAAAAATCAGGTTTTCAGCCTAAAATGTCCGAAAAAGCTAAATGACATTTTATTTTTCATTCTTATTGTTTGGATGTCAAAACTTGATTTATCATGACTGGAATGTTCATTAAAAGTTAAAACGTTTGCTTTTCAGTCAATGTTGTAAGCAGAAATTAAGGTTCTTATTCTAAAAAGTTCAAAAAAAGCTAAATGACATTTTAATTTACATTCTTACTGTTTGGATGTCAAAACTTGATTTTTCATGAGATACACTGAATGTTCATGAAAAAAGAAAAAGTTTGCTTTTCATTCAGAGTTGTTAGCACAAATCAGGTTCTGAGCCTAAAAAGTCCCAAAAGAGCTAAATGTTATCTTAGTCGTCATTCTTACTGTTTGGATGTCAAAACTTGATTTTACATGAGATACACTGAAATGTACATGAAAAGTGAAAAAGTTTGCTTTTCTTCAGATTTCTTAGCAAAAATCAGGTTTCAGCCTAAAATGTCCGAAAAAGCTAAATGACATTTTATTTTTCATTCTTATTGTTTGGATGTCAAAACTTGATTTATCATGACTGGAATGTTCATTAAAAGTTAAAACGTTTGCTTTTCAGTCAATGTTGTAAGCAGAAATTAAGGTTTTATTCTAAAAAGTTCAAAAAAAGCTAAATGACATTTTAATTTACATTCTTACTGTTTGGATGTCAAAACTTGATTTTTCATGAGATACACTGAATGTTCATGAAAAAAGAAAAAGTTTGCTTTTTTTCAGAGTTCTTAGCACAAATCAGGTTTTCAGCCTAAAAAGTCCAAAAAAAGCTAAATGTTATCTTAGTCGTCATTTTTACTGTTTGGATGTCAAAACTTGATTTTTCATGAGATACACTGAAATGTACATGAAAAGTGAAAAAGTTTGCTTTTCTTCAGATTTCTTAGCAAAAATCAGGTTTTCAGCCTAAAAGTCCGAAAAAGCTAAATGACATTTTATTTCATTCTTATTGTTTGGATGTCAAAACTTGATTTATCATGACTGGAATGTCATTAAAGTTAAAACGTTTGCTTTTCAGTCAATGTTGTAAGCAGAAATTAAGGTTCTTATTCTAAAAAGTTCAAAAAAGCTAAATGACATTTAATTTACATTCTTACTGTTTGGATGTCAAAACTTGATTTTTCATGAGATACACTGAATGTTCATGAAAAGTGAAAAAGTTTGCTTTTCTTCAGATTTCTTAGCAAAAATCAGGTTTTCAGCCTAAAATGTCCGAAAAAGCTAAATGACATTTTATTTTTCATTCTTATTGTTTGGATGTCAAAACTTGATTTATCATGACTGGAATGTTCATTAAAAGTTAAAAGTTTGCTTTTCAGTCAAAGTTGTAAGCAGAAATTAAGGTTCTTATTCTAAAAAGTTCAAAAAAAGCTAAATGACATTTAATTTACATTCTTACTGTTTGGATGTCAAAACTTGATTTTTCATGAGATACACTGAATGTTCATGAAAAAAGAAAAAAGTTTGCTTTTCATTCAGAGTTCTTAGCACAAATCAGGTTTTCAGCCTAAAAAGTCCCAAAAGAGCTAAATGTTATTTAGTCGTCATTCTTACTGTTTGGATGTCAAAACTTGATTTTTCATGAGATACACTGAAATGTACATGAAAAGTGAAAAAGTTTGCTTTTTTCAGATTTCTTAGCAAAAATCAGGTTTTCAGCCTAAAATGTCCGAAAAAGCTAAATGACATTTTATTTTCATTCTTATTGTTTGGATGTCAAAACTTGATTTATCATGACTGGAATGTTCATTAAAAGTTAAAACGTTTGCTTTTCAGTCAAAGTTGTAAGCAGAAATTAAGGTTCTTATTCTAAAAAGTTCAAAAAAAGCTAAATGACATTTAATTTACATTCTTACTGTTTGGATGTCAAAACTTGATTTTTCATGAGATACACTGAATGTTCATGAAAAAAGAAAAAGTTTGCTTTTCATTCAGAGTTCTTAGCACAAATCAGGTTTTCAGCCTAAAAAGTCCAAAAAAGCTAAATGTTATCTTTTTCATTCTTACTGTTTGGATGTCAAAACTTGATTTTTCATGAGATACACTGAAATGTACATGAAAAGTGAAAAAGTTTGCTTTTTTCAGAGTTCTTAGCACAAATCAGGTTTTCAGCCTAAAAAGTCCCAAAAAGCTAAATGTTATTTAGTCGTCATTCTTACTGTTTGGATGTCAAAACTTGATTTTTCATGAGATACACTGAAATGTACATGAAAAGTGAAAAAGTTTGCTTTTCTTCAGATTTCTTAGCAAAAATCAGGTTTTCAGCCTAAAATGTCCGAAAAAGCTAAATGACATTTTATTTTTCATTCTTATTGTTTGGATGTCAAAACTTGATTTATCATGACTGGAATGTTCATTAAAAGTTAAACGTTTGCTTTTCAGTCAATGTTGTAAGCAGAAATTAAGGTTCTTATTCTAAAAAGTTCAAAAAAAGCTAAATGACATTTATTTACATTCTTACTGTTTGGATGTCAAAACTTGATTTTTCATGAGATACACTGAATGTTCATGAAAAAAGAAAAAGTTTGCTTTTTTCAGAGTTCTTAGCACAAATCAGGTTTTCAGCCTAAAAAGTCCCAAAAAGAGCTAAATGTTATTTAGTCGTCATTCTTACTGTTTGGATGTCAAAACTTGATTTTTCATGAGATACACTGAAATGTACATGAAAAGTGAAAAAGTTTGCTTTTTTCAGATTTCTTAGCAAAATCAGGTTTTCAGCCTAAAAAGTCCGAAAAAAGCTAAATGTTATTTTAGTCGTCATTTTTACTGTTTGGATGTCAAAACTTGATTTTTCATGAGATACACTGAAATGTACATGAAAAGTGAAAAAGTTTGCTTTTCTTCAGATTTCTTAGCAAAAATCAGGTTTCAGCCTAAAAAGTCCAAAAAAAGCTAAATGTTATTTTATCGTCATTTTTACTGTTTGGATGTCAAAACTTGATTTTTCATGAGATACACTGAAATGTACATGAAAGTGAAAAAGTTTGCTTTTCTTCAGATTTCTTAGCAAAAATCAGGTTTTCAGCCTAAAATGTCCGAAAAAGCTAAATGACATTTTATTTTTCATTCTTATGTTTGGATGTCAAAACTTGATTTATCATGACTGGAATGTTCATTAAAAGTTAAAACGTTTGCTTTTCAGTCAAGTTGTAAGCAGAAATTAAGGTTTCTATTCTAAAAAGTTCAAAAAAGCTAAATGACATTTTAATTTACATTCTTACTGTTTGGATGTCAAAACTTGATTTTTCATGAGATACACTGAATGTTCATGAAAAAAGAAAAAGTTTGCTTTTCATTCAGAGTTCTTAGCACAAATCAGGTTTTCAGCCTAAAAAGTCCAAAAAGAGCTAAATGTTATCTTAGTCGTCATTCTTACTGTTTGGATGTCAAAACTTGATTTTTCATGAGATACACTGAAATGTACATGAAAAGTGAAAAAGTTTGCTTTTTTCAGATTTCTTAGCAAAAATCAGGTTTTCAGCCTAAAATGTCCGAAAAAGCTAAATGACATTTATTTTTCATTCTTATTGTTTGGATGTCAAAACTTGATTTATCATGACTGGAATGTTCATTAAAAGTTAAAACGTTTGCTTTTCAGTCAATGTTGTAAGCAGAAATAAGGTTTCTATTCTAAAAAGTTCAAAAAAAGCTAAATGACATTTTAATTTACATTCTTACTGTTTGGATGTCAAAACTTGATTTTTCATGAGATACACTGAATGTACATGAAAAGTGAAAAAGTTTGCTTTTCTTCAGATTTCTTAGCAAAAATCAGGTTTTCAGCCTAAAATGTCCGAAAAAGCTAAATGACATTTTATTTTCATTCTTATTGTTTGGATGTCAAAACTTGATTTATCATGACTGGAATGTTCATTAAAAGTTAAAACGTTTGCTTTTCAGTCAATGTTGTAAGCAGAAATTAAGGTTTTATTCTAAAAAGTTCAAAAAAAGCTAAATGACATTTAATTTACATTCTTACTGGTTGGATGTCAAAACTTGATTTTTCATGAGATACACTGAATGTTCATGAAAAAAGAAAAACTTTGCTTTTTTTCAGAGTTCTTAGCACAAATCAGGTTCTGAGCCTAAAAAGTCCCAAAAGAGCTAAATGTTATCTTAGTCGTCATTCTTACTGTTTGGATGTCAAAATTTGATTTTTCATGAGATACACTGAAATGTACATGAAAAGTGAAAAAGTTTGCTTTTTTTCAGATTTCTTAGCAAAAATCAGGTTTTCAGCCTATAAAAAGTCCGAAAAAGCTAAATGTTATTTTAGTCGTCATTTTTACTGTTTGGATGTCAAAACTTGATTTTTCATGAGATACACTGAAATGTACATGAAAAGTGAAAAAGTTTGCTTTTCTTCAGATTTCTTAGCAAAAATCAGGTTTTCAGCCTAAAATGTCCGAAAAAGCTAAATGACATTTTATTTTCATTCTTATTGTTTGGATGTCAAAACTTGATTTATCATGACTGGAATGTTCATTAAAAGTTAAAACGTTTGCTTTTCAGTCAATGTTGTAAGCAGAAATTAAGGTTTCTATTCTAAAAAGTTCAAAAAAAGCTAAATGACATTTTATTTACATTCTTACTGTTTGGATGTCAAAACTTGATTTTTCATGAGATACACTGAATGTTCATGAAAAAAAAAAAGTTTGCTTTTCATTCAGAGTTCTTAGCACAAATCAGGTTTTCAGCCTAAAAAGTCCGAAAAAGCTAAATGTTATCTTAGTCGTCATTCTTACTGTTTGGATGTCAAAACTTGATTTTTCATGAGATACACTGAAATGTACATGAAAAGTGAAAAAGCTTGCTTTTTTTCAGATTTCTTAGCAAAAATCAGGTTTTCAGCCTAAAATGTCCGAAAAGCTAAATGACATTTTATTTTTCATTCTTATTGTTTGGATGTCAAAACTTGATTTATCATGACTGGAATGTTCATTAAAAGTTAAAACGTTTGCTTTTCAGTCAAGTTGTAGCAGAAATTAGGTTCAGCCTAAAAAGTTCAAAAAAAGCTAAATGACATTTTAATTTACATTCTTACTGTTTGGATGTCAAAACTTGATTTTTCATGAGATACACTGAAATGTCATGAAAAGTGAAAAAGTTTGCTTTTCTTCAGATTTCTTAGCAAAAATCAGGTTTTCAGCCTAAAAATGTCCGAAAAAAGCTAAATGACATTTTATTTTTCATTCTTATTGTTTGGATGTCAAAACTTGATTTATCATGACTGGAATGTTCATTAAAAGTAAAACGTTTGCTTTTCAGTCAAGTGTTGTAAGCAGAAATTAAGGTTCTTATTCTAAAAAGTTCAAAAAAGCTAAATGACATTTTAATTTACATTCTTACTGTTTGGATGTCAAAACTTGATTTTTCATGAGATACACTGAATGTTCATGAAAAAAGAAAAAGTTTGCTTTTTTTCAGAGTTCTTAGCACAAATCAGGTTTTCAGCCTAAAAAGTCCCAAAGAGCTAAATGTTATCTTAGTCGTCATTCTTACTGTTTGGATGTCAAAACTTGATTTTTCATGAGATACACTGAAATGTACATGAAAAGTGAAAAAGTTTGCTTTTTTCAGATTCTTAGCAAAAATCAGGTTTTCAGCCTAAAAATGTCCGAAAAAGCTAAATGACATTTTATTTTTCATTCTTATTGTTTGGATGTCAAAACTTGATTTATCATGACTGGAATGTTCATTAAAAGTTAAAACGTTTGCTTTTCAGTCAAAGTTGTAAGCAGAAATTAAGGTTCTTATTCTAAAAAGTTCAAAAAAAGCTAAATGACATTTTATTTACATTCTTACTGTTGGATGTCAAAACTTGATTTTTCATGACTGGAATGTTCATGAAAAGTGAAAAAGTTTGCTTTTCAGTCAAAGTTCTTAGCAAAAATCAGGTTTCAGCCTAAAAAGTCAAAAAAAGCTAAATGACATTTTAATTTCATTCTTACTGTTTGGATGTCAAAACTTGATTTTTCATGAGATACACTGAATGTTCATGAAAAAAGAAAAAGTTTGCTTTTTTTCAGAGTTCTTAGCACAAATCAGGTTTTCAGCCTAAAAAGTCCCAAAAAGCTAAATGTTATCTTAGTCGTCATTCTTACTGTTTGGATGTCAAAACTTGATTTTTCATGAGATACACTGAAATGTACATGAAAAGTGAAAAAGTTTGCTTTTCTTCAGATTTCTTAGCAAAAATCAGGTTTTCAGCCTAAAATGTCCGAAAAAGCTAAATGACATTTTATTTTTCATTCTTATGTTTGGATGTCAAAACTTGATTTATCATGACTGGAATGTTCATTAAAAGTTAAAACAGTTTGCTTTTCAGTCAATGTTGTAAGCAGAAATTAAGGTTCTTATTCTAAAAAGTTCAAAAAAAGCTAAATGACATTTTAATTACATTCTTACTGTTTGGATGTCAAAACTTGATTTTTCATGAGATACACTGAATGTTCATGAAAAAAGAAAAAGTTTGCTTTTCATTCAGAGTTCTTAGCACAAATCAGGTTTTCAGCCTAAAAAGTCCCAAAAGAGCTAAATGTTATCTTAGTCGTCATTCTTACTGTTTGGATGTCAAAATTTGATTTTTCATGAGATACACTGAAATGTACATGAAAAGTGAAAAAGTTTGCTTTTTTTCAGATTTCTTAGCAAAAATCAGGTTTTCAGCCTAAAAAGTCCGAAAAAGCTAAATGACATTTATTTTTCATTCTTATTGTTTGGATGTCAAAACTTGATTTATCATGACTGGAATGTTCATTAAAAGTTAAAACGTTTGCTTTTCAGTCAATGTTGTAAGCAGAAATTAAGGTTTCTATTCTAAAAAGTTCAAAAAAAGCTAAATGACATTTTAATTTACATTCTTACTGTTTGGATGTCAAAACTTGATTTTTATGAGATACACTGAATGTTCATGAAAAGTGAAAAAGTTTGCTTTTCATTCAGAGTTGTTAGCAAAAATCAGGTTTTCAGCCTAAAAAGTCCGAAAAAGCTAAATGTTATTTTATTTTCATTCTTACTGTTTGGATGTCAAAACTTGATTTTTCATGAGATACACTGAATGTTAATGAAAAAGTTGCTTTTCTTCAGAGTTCTTAGCAAAAATCAGGTTTTCAGCCTAAAAAGTCCCAAAAAAGCTAAATGTTATCTTATTTTCATTCTTACTGTTTGGATGTCAAAACTTGATTTTTCATGAGATACACTGAAATGTACATGAAAAGTGAAAAAGTTTGCTTTTCTTCAGATTCTTAGCAAAAATCAGGTTTTCAGCCTAAAATGTCCGAAAAAGCTAAATGACATTTTATTTTCATTCTTATTGTTTGGATGTCAAAACTTGATTTATCATGACTGGAATGTTCATTAAAAGTTAAAACGTTTGCTTTTCAGTCAATGTTGTAAGCAGAAATTAAGGTTCTTATTCTAAAAATTCAAAAAAAGCTAAATGACATTTTAATTTACATTCTTACTGTTTGGATGTCAAAACTTGATTTTTCATGAGATACACTGAATGTTACATGAAAAAAGAAAAAGTTTGCTTTTCTTCAGATTTCTTAGCAAAAATCAGGTTTTCAGCCTAAAATGTCCGAAAAAGCTAAATGACATTTATTTTTCATTCTTACTGTTTGGATGTCAAAACTTGATTTATCATGACTGGAATGTTCATTAAAAGTTAAAACGTTTGCTTTTCAGTCAATGTTGTAAGCAGAAATTAAGGTTCTTATTCTAAAAAGTTCAAAAAAAGCTAAATGACATTTAATTTACATTCTTACTGTTTGGATGTCAAAACTTGATTTTTCATGAGATACACTGAATGTTCATGAAAAGTGAAAAAGTTTGCTTTTCAGTCAGAGTTCTTAGCAAAAATCAGGTTTTCAGCCTAAAAAGTCCAAAAAAGCTAAATGTTCATTTTAGTCGTCATTCTTACTGTTTGGATGTCAAAACTTGATTTTTCATGAGATACACTGAAATGTACATGAAAAGTGAAAAAGTTTGCTTTTCTTCAGATTTCTTAGCAAAAATCAGGTTTTCAGCCTAAAATGTCCGAAAAAGCTAAATGACATTTTATTTTTCATTCTTATGTTTGGATGTCAAAACTTGATTTATCATGACTGGAATGTCATTAAAAGTTAAAACGTTTGCTTTTCTGTCAATGTTGTAAGCAGAAATTAAGGTTCTTATTCTAAAAAGTTCCAAAAAAAGCTAAATGACATTTTAATTTGCATTCTTACTGTTTGGATGTCAAAACTTGGTTTTTCATGAGATACACTGGAATGTTCATTAAAAGTTAAAATGTTTGCTTTTCAGTCAGAGTTGTTAGCAAAAATCAGGTTTCAGCCTAAAAAGTCCAAAAAAGCTAAATGTTATTTTATTTTTCATTCTTACTGTTTGGATGTCAAAACTTGATTTTTCATGAGATACACTGAATGTACATGAAAAGTGAAAAAGTTTGCTTTTCTTCAGATTTCTTAGCAAAAATCAGGTTTTCAGCCTAAAATGTCCGAAAAAGCTAAATGACATTTTATTTTTCATTCTTACTGTTTGGATGTCAAAACTTGATTTATCATGACTGGAATGTTCATTAAAAGTTAAAACGTTTGCTTTTCAGTCAATGTTGTAAGCAGAAATTAAGGTTCTATTCTAAAAAGTTCAAAAAAAGCTAAATGACATTTTAATTTACATTCTTACTGTTTGGATGTCAAAACTTGATTTTTCATGAGATACATTGAATGTTACATGAAAAAGAAAAAGTTTGCTTTTCTTCAGATTTCTTAGCAAAAATCAGGTTTTCAGCCTAAAATGTCCGAAAAAGCTAAATGACATTTTATTTTTCATTCTTACTGTTTGGATGTCAAAACTTGATTTATCATGACTGGAATGTTCATTAAAAGTTAAAACGTTTGCTTTTCAGTCAATGTTGTAAGCAGAAATTAAGGTTCTTATTCTAAAAAGTTCAAAAAAAGCTAAATGACATTTTAATTTACATTCTTACTGTTTGGATGTAAAACTTGATTTTATGAGATACACTGAATGTTCATGAAAAGTGAAAAAGTTTGCTTTTCAGTCAGATTTCTTAGCACAAATCAGGTTTTCAGCCTAAAAAGTCCAAAAAGCTAAATGTTATTTAGTCGTCATTCTTACTGTTTGGATGTCAAAACTTGATTTTTCATGAGATACACTGAAATGTACATATGAAAAGTGAAAAAGTTTGCTTTTCTTCAGATTTCTTAGCAAAAATCAGGTTTTCAGCCTAAAATGTCCGAAAAGCTAAATGACATTTTATTTTTCATTCTTATGTTTGGATGTCAAAACTTGATTTATCATGACTGGAATGTACATAAAAGTTAAAAACGTTTGCTTTTCAGTCAATTGTTAGCAGAAGAAATCAGGTTCTATTCCTAAAAATTCAAAAAAAGCTAAATGACATTTTAATTTACATTCTTACTGTTTGGATGTCAAAACTTGGTTTTATGAGATACACTGAATGTTAATGAAAAAAGAAAAAGTTTGCTTTTCTTCAGATTTTTAGCAAAAATCAGGTTTTCAGCCTAAAAGTCCCAAAAAGCTAAATGACATTTTTATTTTCATTCTTACTGTTTGGATGTCAAAACTTGATTTTCATGAGATACACGGATGTTCATTAAAAGTTAAAACGTTTGCTTTTAGTCAAGTTTTTAGTCAGAAAAAATTAAGGTTCATTCTAAAAAGTTCAAAAAAAGCTAAATGACATTTTAATTACATTCTTACTGTTTGGATGTCAAAACTTGATTTTTTCATGAGATACACTGAATGTTCATGAAAATGAAAAGTTAAAAAGTTTGCTTTTCAGTCAAAGTTGTTAGCACAAATCAGGTTTTCAGCCTAAAAAGTCAAAAAAGCAAAAAGCATGTTTATTTTAGTTTCATTTTACTGTTTGGATGTCAAAACTTGATTTTTCATGAGATACACTGAAATGTACATGAAAAGTGAAAAAGTTTGCTTTTCTTCAGATTTCTTAGCAAAAATCAGGTTTTCAGCTCTAAAATGTCCGAAAAAGCTAAATGACATTTTATTTTTATTCTTATTGTTTGGATGTCAAAACTTGATTTTCATGACTGGAATGTTCATTAAAGTTGAAAACGTTTGCTTTTCAGTCAATGTTGTAAGCAGAAATTAAGGTCTTATTCTAAAAAGTTCAAAAAAAGCTAAATGACATTTTAATACATTCTTACTGTTTGATGTCAAAACTTGATTTTTCATGAGATACACTGAATGTTACATGAAAAAGAAAAAGTTTGCTTTTTTCAGAGTTCTTAGCAAAAATCAGGTTTTCAGCCTAAAAAGTCCGAAAAAGCTAAATGACATTTTATTTTTCATTCTTACTGTTTGGATGTCAAAACTTGATTTATCAGACTGGAATGTTCATTAAAAGTTAAACGTTTGCTTTTCAGTCAATGTTTGTAAGCAAAAATTCAGGTCTTATTCTAAAAAGTTCAAAAAAAGCTAAATGACATTTTAATTTCATTCTTACTGTTTGGATGTCAAAACTTGATTTTTTATGAGATACACTGAATGTTCATGAAAAGTGAAAAGTTTGCTTTTCAGTCAGATTTCTTAGCAAAAATCAGGTTTTCAGCCTAAAAAGTCCGAAAAAGCTAAATGTTTTCTTTTATTTTTCATTCTTACTGTTTGGATGTCAAAACTTGATTTTTCATGAGATACACTGAAATGTACATGAAAAGTGAAAAAGTTTGCTTTTCTTCAGATTTCTTAGCAAAATCAGGTTTTCAGCCTAAAATGTCCGAAAAAGCTAAATGACATTTTATTTTCATTCTTATTGTTTGGATGTCAAAACTTGATTTATCATGACTGAATGTTCATTAAAAGTTAAAACGTTTGCTTTTCAGTCAAATTGTAAGCAAAATTAAGGTTCTATTCTAAAAAGTTCAAAAAAAGCTAAATGACATTTTAATTTACATTCTTACTGTTTGGATGTCAAAACTTGATTTTTTCATGAGATACACTGAATGTCATGAAAAAAGAAAAAGTTTGCTTTTTTTCAGAGTTCTTAGCACAAATCAGGTTTTCAGCCTAAAAAGTCCAAAAGAGCTAAATGTTCTTAGTCGTCATTCTTATGTTTGGATGTCAAAACTTGATTTTTCATGAGATACACTGAAATGTACATGAAAAGTGAAAAAGTTTGCTTTTTTTCAGATTTCTTAGCACAAATCAGGTTTTCAGCCTAAAAAAGTCCAAAAAAGCTAAATGTTATCTTAGTCGTCATTTTTACTGTTTGGATGTCAAAACTTGATTTTCATGAGATACACTGAAATGTACATGAAAAGTGAAAAAGTTTGCTTTTCTTCAGATTTCTTAGCAAAAATCAGGTTTTTCAGCCTAAAATGTCCGAAAAAGCTAAATGACATTTTATTTTTCATTCTTATGTTTGGATGTCAAAACTTGATTTATCATGACTGGAATGTTCATTAAAAGTTAAAACGTTTGCTTTTCAGTCAATGTTTGTAAGCAGAAATTAAGGGTTCTATTCTAAAAAGTTCAAAAAAGCTAAATGACATTTAATTACATTCTTACTGTTTGGATGTCAAAACTTGATTTTTCATGAGATACACTGAATGTTCATGAAAAAAGAAAAAGTTTGCTTTTCATTCAGAGTTCTTAGCACAAATCAGGTTTTCAGCCTAAAAAGTCCAAAAAGAGCTAAATGTTATTTTAGTCGTCATTTTACTGTTTGGATGTCAAAACTTGATTTTTCATGAGACACTGAAATGTACATGAAAAGTGAAAAAGTTTGCTTTTTTCAGATTTCTTAGCAAAAATCAGGTTTTCAGCCTAAAAAGTCGAAAAAAAGCTAAATGACATTTTATTTTCATTCTTACTGTTTGGATGTCAAAACTTGATTTATCATGACTGGAATGTTCATTAAAAGTTAAAAAGTTGCTTTTCAGTCAATGTTGTAAGCAGAAATTAAGGTTTCTTCTAAAAAAGTTCAAAAAAGCTAAATGACATTTTAATTTCATTCTTACTGTTTGGATGTCAAAACTTGATTTTTCATGAGATACACTGAAATGTACATGAAAAGTGAAAAAGTTTGCTTTTCTTCAGATTTCTTAGCAAAAATCAGGTTTTCAGCTATCCTAAAAGTCCGAAAAAAGCTAAATGACATTTTATTTTTCATTCTTATTGTTTGGATGTCAAAACTTGATTTATCATGACTGGAATGTTCATTAAAAGTTAAAACGTTTGCTTTTCAGTCAATGTTGTAAGCAGAAATTAAGGTTCTTATTCTAAAAAGTTCAAAAAAAGCTAAATGACATTTTAATTTACATTCTTATGTTTGGATGTCAAAACTTGATTTTTCATGAGATACACTGAATGTTCATGAAAAAAGAAAAACTTGCTTTTTTTCAGAGTTCTTAGCACAAATCAGGTTTTCAGCCTAAAAAGTCCAAAAAAAGCTAAATGTTATCTTAGTCGTCATTCTTACTGTTTGGATGTCAAAACTTGATTTTCATGAGATACACTGAATGTACATGAAAAGTGAAAAAGTTTGCTTTTTCAGATTTCTTAGCAAAATCAGGTTTTCAGCCTAAAAAGTCCAAAAAAAGCTAAATGTTATCTTAGTCGTCATTTTTACTGTTTGGATGTCAAAACTTGATTTTTCATGAGATACACTGAAATGTACATGAAAAGTGAAAAAGTTTGCTTTTCTCAGATTCTTAGCAAAAATCAGGTTTTCAGCCTAAAAATGTCCGAAAAAGCTAAATGACATTTTATTTTTCATTCTTATTGTTTGGATGTCAAAACTTGATTTTCATGACTGGAATGTTCATTAAAAGTTAAAAACGTTTGCTTTTCAGTCAATGTTGTAAGCAGAAATAAGGTTTTATTCTAAAAAGTTCAAAAAAAGCTAAATGACATTTTAATTTACATTCTTATTGTTTGGATGTCAAAACTTGATTTTTCATGACTGGAATGTCATTATTAAAAGTGAAAAAGTTTGCTTTTCAGTCAATGTTGTTAGCACAAATTAGGTTCTATTCTAAAAAGTTCAAAAAAAGCTAAATGACATTTTAATTTCATTCTTACTGGTTGGATGTCAAAACTTGATTTTTCATGAGATACACTGAATGTTACATGAAAAAGAAAAAAGTTTGCTTTTCATTCAGATTTCTTAGCAAAAATCAGGTTTCAGCCTAAAAAGTCCCAAAAAAGCTAAATGTATCTTAGTCGTCATTCTTACTGTTTGGATGTCAAAACTTGATTTTCATGAGATACACTGAAATGTACATGAAAAGTGAAAAAGTTTGCTTTTTTTCAGATTTCTTAGCAAAAATCAGGTTTTCAGCCTAAAATGTCCGAAAAAGCTAAATGACATTTTATTTTTCATTCTTATTGTTTGGATGTCAAAACTTGATTTATCATGACTGGAATGTTCATTAAAAGTTAAAACGTTTGCTTTTCAGTCAATGTTGTAAGCAGAAATTAAGGTTTTCTATTCTAAAAAGTTCAAAAAAAGCTAAATGACATTTTAATTTACATTCTTACTGTTTGGATGTCAAAACTTGATTTTTCATGAGATACACTGAAATGTTCATGAAAAGTGAAAAAGTTTGCTTTTTCAGATTCTTAGCAAAAATCAGGTTTTCAGCCTAAAAGTCCAAAAAAAGCTAAATGTTATTTCATCGTCATTTTACTGTTTGGATGTCAAAACTTGATTTTTCATGAGATACACTGAATGTACATGAAAAGTGAAAAAGTTTGCTTTTCTTCAGATTCTTAGCAAAAATCAGGTTTTCAGCCTAAAATGTCCGAAAAAGCTAAATGACATTTTATTTTTCATTCTTATTGTTTGGATGTCAAAACTTGATTTATCATGACTGGAATGTTCATTAAAAGTTAAAAAGTTTGCTTTTCAGCAATGTTTCTAAGCAAAATTAAGGTTTATGTTCTAAAAAGTTCAAAAAAGCTAAATGACATTTAATTTACATTCTTACTGTTTGGATGTCAAAACTTGATTTTTCATGAGATACACTGAATGTACATGAAAAGTGAAAAAGTTTGCTTTCTTCAGATTTCTTAGCAAAATCAGGTTTCAGCCTAAAATGTCCGAAAAAGCTAAATGAATTGTATTTTATTTTTCATTCTACTGTTTGGATGTCAAAAACTTGATTTATCATGACTGAATGTTCATTAAAAGTTAAAACGTTTGCTTTTCAGTCAATGTTGTAAGCAGAAATTAAGGTTCTTATTCTAAAAAGTTCAAAAAAAGCTAAATGACATTTAATTTACATTCTTACTGTTTGGATGTCAAAACTTGATTTTTCATGAGATACACTGAATGTTCATGAAAAAGAAAAAAGTTTGCTTTTCATTCAGAGTTCTTAGCACAAATCAGGTTTTCAGCCTAAAAAGTCCCAAAAAAGCTAAATTTTATCTTAGTCGTCATTCTTACTGTTTGGATGTCAAAACTTGATTTTCATGAGATACACTGAAATGTACATGAAAAGTGAAAAGTTTGCTTTTCTTCAGATTTCTTAGCAAAAATCAGGTTTTCAGCCTAAAAATGTCAAAAAAGCTAAATGACATTTTAATTTTCATTCTTACTGTTTGGATGTCAAAACTGATTTTTATGAGATGACTGAATGTCATGAAAGTGAAAAAGTTGCTTTTCAGAAAGTTGTTAAGCAAAAATCAGGTTTCATTCTAAAAAGTCAAAAAAAGCTAAATGACATTTTATTTTTCATTCTTACTGTTTGGATGTCAAAACTTGATTTTTCATGAGATACACTGAATGTTAAGTGAAAAAGTTTGCTTTTCATTCAGAGTTCTTAGCAAAATCAGGTTTTCAGCCTAAAAAGTCCCAAAAGAGCTAAATGTTATTTAGTCGTCATTTTACTTGGATGTGTCAAAACTTGATTTTCATGAGATACACTGAAATGTATGATGAAAAGTGAAAAAGTTTGCTTTTCTTCAGATTTCTTAGCAAAAATCAGGTTTTCAGCCTAAAATGTCCGAAAAAGCTAAATGACATTTTATTTTTTCTTTCTATTGTTGGATGTCAAAACTTGATTTTATCATGATGGAATGTTCATTAAAAGTGAAAAAGTTTGCTTTTCAGTCAATGTTGTAAGAAGCAGAAATTAAGGTTCTATTCTTAAAAATCAAAAAGCTAAATGACATTTTAATTTACATTCTTACTGTTTGGATGTCAAAACTTGATTTTTCATGAGATACACTGAAATGTTACATGAAAAAGTGAAAAAGTTTGCTTTTCTTCAGTTCTTAGCAAAAATCAGGTTTTCAGCCTAAAATGTCCGAAAAAGCTAAATGACATTTTATTTTTCATTCTTAGTTTGGATGTCAAAACTTGATTTATCATGGACTGGAATGTTCATTAAAAGTGAAAAACGTTTTGCTTTTCAGTCAATGTTGTAAGCAGAATTCAGGTTCTTATTCTAAAAAGTTCAAAAAAGCTAAATGACATTTTATTTACATTCTTACTGTTTGGATGTCAAAACTTGATTTTATGAGATACACTGAATGTTCATGAAAAGTGAAAAAGTTTGCTTTCAGTCAGAGTTGTTAGAAATCAGGTTTTAGCCTAAAAAGTTCAAAAAGAAAAAGCTAATGTTATTTTATTTTTCATTCTTACTGTTGGATGTCAAAACTTGATTTTTCATGAGATACACTGAAATGTACATGAAAAGTGAAAAAGTTTGCTTTTCTTCAGATTTCTTAGCAAAAATCAGGTTTTCAGCCTAAAATGTCCGAAAAAGCTAAATGACATTTTATTTTTCATTCTTATTGTTTGGATGTCAAAACTTGATTTTTCATGACTGGAATGTTCATTAAAAGTAAAAACGTTTGCTTTTCAGTCAATGTTGTAGCAGAGAAATAAGGTTCTTATTCTAAAAAGTTCAAAAAAAGCTAAATGACATTTTAATTTACATTCTTACTGTTTGGATGTCAAAAACTTGTTTTCATGAGATACACTGAATGTTAATGAAAAAAGAAAAAGTTTGCTTTTCTTCAAGATTCTTAGCAAAAATCAGGTTTTCAGCCTAAAAAGTCCGAAAAAGCTAAATGACATTTTATTTTCATTCTTACTGTTTGGATGTCAAAAACTTGATTTATCATGACTGGATGTTCATTAAAAGTTAAAACGTTTGCTTTTCAGTCAATGTTGTAAGCAAGAAATTAAGGTTCTATTCTAAAAAGTTCAAAAAAAGCTAAATGACATTTTAATTACATTCTTACTGTTTGGATGTTCAAAACTTGATTTTTTATGAGATACACTGAAATGTACATGAAAAGTGAAAAAGTTTGCTTTTCATTCAGATTTCTTAGCAAAATCAGGTTTTCAGCCTAAAAAGTCCCAAAAAAGCTAATGTTGTATTTTAGTCGTCATTCTTACTGTTTGGATGTCAAAACTTGATTTTCATGAGATACACTGAAATGTACATGAAAAGTGAAAAAGTTTGCTTTTCTTCAGATTTCTTAGCAAAATCAGGTTTTTCAGCCTCTAAAATGTCCCGAAAAAGCTAAATGACATTTATTTTTCATTCTTATTGTTTGGATGTCAAAACTTGATTTATCATGACTGGAATGTTCATTAAAAGTTAAAACGTTTGCTTTTCAGTCAATGTTGTAAGCAGAAATTAAGGTTTTATTCTAAAAAGTCAAAAAAAGCTAAATGACATTTTAATTTACATTCTTACTGTTTGGATGTCAAAACTTGATTTTTCATGAGATACACTGAATGTTCATGAAAAAAGAAAAAAGTTTGCTTTTTTTTCAGAGTTCTTAGCACAAATCAGGTTATTCAGCCTAAAAAGTCCCAAAAGAGCTAAATGTTATCTTAGTCGTCATTCTTACTGTTTGGATGTCAAAACTTGATTTTTCATGAGATACACTGAAATGTACATGAAAAGTGAAAAAGTTTGCTTTTTCAGATTCTTAGCAAAAATCAGGTTTTCAGCCTAAAATGTCCCAAAAAAGCTAAAGTTATTTAGTCGTCATTCTTACTGTTTGGATGTCAAAACTTGATTTTTCATGAGATACACTGAAATGTACATGAAAAGTGAAAAAGTTTGCTTTTCTTCAGATTTCTTAGCAAAAAATCAGGTTTTCAGCCTAAAATGTCCGAAAAAGCTAATGACATTTTATTTTTCATTCTTATGTTTGGATGTCAAAACTTGATTTATCATGACTGGAATGTTCATTAAAAGTTAAAACGTTTGCTTTCAGTCAAGTTGTAAGCAGAAATTAAGGTTTTATTCTAAAAAGTTCAAAAAAAGCTAAATGACATTTTAATTTACATTCTTACTGTTTGGATGTAAAAACTTGATTTTTCATGAGATACACTGAATGTTCATGAAAAGTGAAAAAGTTTGCTTTTCATTCAGAGTTCTTAGCACAAATCAGGTTTTCAGCCTAAAAAGTCCCGAAAAGAGCTAAATGTTATTTAGTCGTCATTTTACTGTTTGGATGTCAAAACTTGATTTTTCATGAGATACACTGAAATGTACATGAAAAGTGAAAAAGTTTGCTTTTTTCAGATTTCTTAGCAAAAATCAGGTTTTCAGCCTAAAATGTCCGAAAAAGCTAAATGACATTTTATTTTCATTCTTACTGTTTGGATGTCAAAACTTGATTTATCATACTGAATGTTCATTAAAAGTGAAAACGTTTGCTTTCAGTCAGATGTGTAAGCAAAATTAAGGTTTCAGTTCTAAGTTCAAAAAAAGCTAAATGACATTTTAATTTACATTCTTACTGTTTGGATGTCAAAACTTGATTTTTCATGAGATACACTGAAATGTACATGAAGTGTAAAAAAAGTTTGCTTTTCTCAGATTCTTAGCAAAAATCAGGTTTTCAGCCTAAAATGTCCGAAAAAGCTAAATGAAATGACATTTATTTTCATTCTTATTGTTTGGATGTCAAAACTTGATTTATCAGACTGGAATGTTCATTTAAAAGTTAAAAGTTTGCTTTTCAGTCAATTGTTAGCAAAAATTCAGGTTCTTATTCTAAAAAGTTCAAAAAAAGCTAAATGACATTTTAATTTAATTCTTACTGTTTGGATGTCAAAACTTGATTTTTCATGAGATACACTGAAGTTCATGAAAAGTGAAAAAGTTTGCTTTTCAGAGTTCTTAGCACAAATCAGGTTTTCAGCCTAAAAAGTCCAAAAGAGCTAAATGTTATCTTAGTCGTCATTCTTACTGTTTGGATGTCAAAACTTGATTTTTCATGAGATACACTGAAATGTACATGAAAAGTGAAAAAGTTTGCTTTTTTCAGATTCTTAGCAAAAATCAGGTTTTCAGCCTAAAATGTCCGAAAAAGCTAAATG